>JASDQU010339147.1:805-12566 GCA_032191745.1 Picea mariana
CTTGTTTATTCTTTTAGACCACTTCTTGTTTATTTAATAGTTTCCCCTTAGTAAAAATTATTTACTTTCATATGCACAATTATTTTTACATGGAAATTTTGATAACAAAATTGTCCTCATGGGGTTGGGCGAGTGCCACTTGTCTCTCATTGTCTAGGCATTGATATCTTGGAAAATTGACACACATGATTCCAAAATTTTTCCATGGGATATTCTTGTTTATTCATGTTTCTTGCCACCTCATCTAGATTGGTGTACCTTTCATATGATGACTAGGGGAGATTTTTGAATATGGTTATCAAGTTGTGGAGTAGCTCAAAATCACCAACTAACATGTCCATCAAATCTTTCCCCTTAAGAGTCCCTTCAAACTTGTCAAACATGTTGTCATCATTTGTTCTGTCATCAAATAGCTTCTGGCAGTTCTTATGTGAGTATGGGTCTTAGTTTCCATCTTAAAAAGAGGGTAGCCGATGCTTGACATCATTAAAAATATTCTTAAAGGAGGAAATTTCCCCTGTAAGCTGAAGGGCTCTATTCTCAATGTTCTACATTATCCTCTTATCTTCCAAGACCTTTTTTGCATCCATGATAATATTAGTCATGTCAATTACATTAAGATCCTTGAGCTCTTCCTTGGATCTAGAATTTAAGAATCTTATAATATCATTTTCCAATTCTAGCTTGTTCTCCAACTCACTGGATGATGTTTTTATGTCCTTAAAGACATTAATGATCAACTCAAGTTCATATTGGATTAGTGATAACTAAGACCAGTTATTGAATATTGCAATAGTCATATTGTCCCAGATATTATGTTTACCTCCCTTTAAAGTTGGCTTTCCAATCACCTTCACTTTGACTTGGACCAGTTATTGTTGAGCTTCTTCTTTTGCAACATTAATATGATTTAAGAGTATTTCCCTGCTCTTCATTTTCTCCTCCAACATTGACACCTTTTCTTCACTGTATTTGAGCCTATACGTGACAGTTCCCAACTCAATCTCCTTCACACTCAAGTTTGACATGATTTTGTCCAAGCCTTCTTCTAGGTCCAAGGTTGTATTTTGTACTTTGACTGAGTTAAATTATTTAATTTTGGGTTTTGCCTAGATATACATGACTTTCAGTGATGGAAGTAGCATATGTACATGTCCCATGTTGAACAAGGTCACGTACATCTTCGTGTTATATTTAAAAGCATTTATACACTCAAAAAATCACCAAAATTTAAAAACTCGTCGATAAAAATGAAGAGGAGGAAGCAATCTCTTACCTGGTCCAAGAGGTGTTGGATTTCAAGATTTGTGTGTCCCTTACCGATCCTCGGAAGCCTGAAAGGTAAAAAGGGATCCCAATGCTCTCCAAATGGTAAAAGGTAAAATTATATGGTAAAAATGAGTTTTTCAGCTATTTTAACCCATTTTTTCCACTTTTGTATAATTTTTTACCTCCTTTTTACATTTTTACACCGTTTAGAATAATGTAAGTACGATGGAGTTTTTTTCTTATGCAGCTATCTTTGAGAGATATCTTTTTCCACAGATATTTTTATATTTTGTGTAATTTTCCGACTTCTTCAGTGGGTATCATACTCTTTACCGACATATAGGGTAGGTTTCATTCTGCCTACATTAAGAATTTATTTGTATCAATCACATAATCACCTTAGGGTAAACCTCATTCATTGCAACATTATATCTTAAAGATTCACTAAAGGTTTCTTTTACGAATGGTAGAGATTACCTTTTCATGGGTTCCCTAGTTAGCTGCTTACTAGCCATTTTGGTGCCCATGCTACGTTTTTTTGTAGTCTCAGAAGCCTTGTTTAGTCCCACCATGACTTTGCGTCGAAGCTTCATATCCTCTTCTCATATATTGCTAGCCAATTATCGGTGAGGCTTCCAAAAACATTATTGTATTTAGTTGTATTTTCATTGCATATCGATTGTTTGCATTTTTTGGGCCTAATGCCGGCTTCAGCTTGTTGTTATAGCCAATTGTATATGCATTCTAAAAAAGTTACCAAATCTGTAGTACTAGCCTTTGCAACTTAACACCCTCTATCTCTGCAGGAAAATTCCCCCGAGCATCCATATCCTACATGTGTTTCCTTGCATTGAGCATAGGTATGTTCCTTGCACTTGGAACTAGTCTACTTCTCTGCGATGTTCGTTTCCTCCATTGTACTATAGAATTATTTTATTCTTTTTCAAGCTTTATAATATGAAAAAGAAAAAAAATTCAAAAAACAAAAAAGAAGGATGGGAATGAGTCTAATTTTTTATATGGCAACAACTTGTGTCTCCCTTGAACAGAACACAATCTGATGAGTCATTTACCACATTATTTGGGTTTAGTATGGATTTAGGATGCCTTTTTTTGTCATTTGTGAGCATAATCTCCTCTAGCTGGTTATTCTTCCAGTCATATGGAGAATTTTTTGATGCCTCCTGTGTCACATGTGTATCCCAATTTATAGTCAATGTTTCTCAAGTAACATTTTTTGTCATGTTCTTGTTCAAGGGAAGTCATCTTGTGTCGGCCATTCTACAGAAACATTGAATTTTCAAGTCATATTTCACGTGTCAATCAAGTACTTCTCAGTTTCAAAAGTATCTTTGTATCTCACTTGTGCTAGTATATAAGGTCCTTATTGAATTTTTCCTAGCGGGTCTTCTCTTATCGACTATGACACATTCCTCTGAGAGTATGACCTAGAGTTGCACCATGGGCCTATTTACATGATTGATATGTGACCTTGCACTCAACAGATGACAAACCATCATTGGTTATTGACTGAGTGGTTTCCCTTGTGTTCAACGCCAACAACCATTATCACACATAGGGATTCATGCGGTGCCTTGGTTTTCATATGTCCCCATTGATGGATTCCTCATCTTTGTCAGTAGTCTCCATCATTGGCTAATATTTAGAGAGTATATTTCATGTTTTATTCCATCTGGTGCATGTCAAAGTTGTACCTTGGTGTGTTCCTTTCAATATTTTCATCTGAGTCCTTCCAAATGTTTGTCCTTCTACTACTTCTCGTGTTGGATGATGGAGGATGCCTTAATGCCTTCCTTCTAGTGGATCTCTTTCTGTCGACGTTTGGACATATTACTCTGGGACAAGGATCTAGAGTCATTTTAGTACCTTGGGGCTTGCAGTCATTAGTGGTAGGTTCCCTCACTATTGACAATGGGAATACATCAATATCCCCTAATCGATAGATTCTATTGAGTGTTCGACATCAACTCCTTTATTCACACTTTTTAGATTGTACTAGGTACCTTGACGCCCATTATCATTACCGATGGGTTGTCTCATGTTTTTTAACTATATACATCCATGATCAGTAATCAAACGGTGTCTCACCGTGTTCAAATCCAATAAATTTATTCAAATAGTGTCGACTTGTACCACAACAGATTGTTTTGAAGACTTTGGGTGAAGTTCGAGCATCATATATTTTGTGCTCCTACCCGACTTGTATTGATTGTACCACCCTCTTTAACATTGATACTTGTAGAGGATCAGTTTGTTCACTCCATTGGTTCTAGATATCCTCTATTTGATTCTAAAACATAGCTTCATTATGTATCCACTCATGGCTATGATCTATATTTTTACATGGATCCACTGTGTATTTTCTCATGTCCATGATTGTTGCTTCTATATATCACATGGATCTATGTGTACTTTTCGTGGTCATGGACATCATTTATTCTTTCATTACTCATGGATCCGCAGTGTACTTGATTTAGCATCCATTCTTACATCACACTCAAGCATGGGAATGCCCGACTTGAAAAGAGAGTATCTTACTTGTTTTTGTTGTAGATATTGTTTCAGTATTGGTCCTCAATTACTCCTACCCAATGTCCCCTCCACAATCTCATGACTATTTGTAATGTATTTTAGCCATCATTTTCTATTCTAGCCTCACACATTAGGGAAAATATGTTATAACATCATTTGACACCACATATGCTCATGATGACTCATTGGCCTTAGTTACATCCATTTCCCTACTTGCAGGAGAAAAAACCTCCTTTTTTGCCCAAACAATATCTTTAAAAATCCCATTTTTCTAGATGTATGTGACTCTCTTTAAATAAAATTGCATACATACGTGACTTTTAAGTTAGCAACCCATGTACATGTTTAATTGGATCAAAAAATTAATACATCCTAATATTTCATGTGGAGTTGATGGGTTCCCTAGGTTCTCGACCTCCTGTATCCCGTTCATAAATACTCCACCTATCAAAAGGGAGTATAAAATAGAGCCTTGGGATGGAGGAAAATAGATAAAATAAATTCACCCTTATGCTGGAAGTTTCCTTATAGCCATGCAATCCCTTTTTTCCATTTTCTTCTGAGATTGTCTTTCCCCCCTGAAAACCCTTTTTTTCGGTATTTGTGTTTCCCCTTATCTTGTCAGGAAGAAATCCATTGCTTCCTTGGACCTGCTGGAACACAAAGCTTTGGAGGTAGCGCTTGTCATCTCATGCCTTGGGTGGAAGAACTTGGATCCTGGTTCCAAGACCATGTCGCAGTGGTTACAGGTTGTAACCAACTTATTCGTTGTTATTAATGAAAGATCTTTCATTCTCATCCATTTCTCTTTGTTGATTCATGTTTTTAATGAGATTATTTGTATCTTGTCTTGAATCTATTATACAAATTGAATTGATTATATCTATTTAGTTAGCATATAACTACCTATTTGTAGTTTCATGCTTCTTTGTTTGTAGGATTTTCATAGGGTCGTTGTGAAGGAGTTATGGAGTGAAAGTCCTCGAGCAGGATCAACTTCAAACGTTGGGTTCCAAGTATGTTCTTTTTTCTATCTTATGAAAGTTAGTTATATTGGACATGGTGTTGGCATTGATCTCAAAGGAAATCAATATGCTCAATATTGGACATAATGTTATGAAGTTGACACCGATGTCAAAGAAGGGGAAAGATCAAAATATAGTGCTCAATAAAATGTGTAAAAGAGTCTGGTATGAGAGTCTCTATTATAATTCTTGATCTTCAACTTGGATAAATGTGACTTGCATTTCCTTTGACTTTGACTTGTATTTCCTTCAACTTCAACTAGAATTTCCTTCTACATCGAATTGCATTGCCTTCAACTTCGACTTGGATAAATTTTACCTGCATTGCCTCCAACTTTGAATTGGATAATTTTGACTTACATTTCTTGAATCTTGCTCAACTCGACTTTAATCGACTTAATTTTCCTCGACCCGACTTGCATTTGGTTGACTCAATTTTCCTATTTCGACTTCCAAGTGGTTGACTCTATTTTATTTTCCAACTCGACCTTGGTCAACTTAATTTTCCTTGACCCAACTTGCAGATTAGCCGACACAGTTTTCCCATTTCGAATTTTGGGTGGTCGACTCTATTTTATTCTCTGACTTAACTTTTGGATTGAGTGGTCGAGAATTTCATGTCATATAAACAACCAGAATTGTAATTGTTCTAAACACATAATTCCATGTTGGTGAGACGAATAGGCTATGATCCTCCTATTTATGGATCATATATGTTGATCATCAATGATCCAACAAATACAATATGCCCAGAGGAACTGTAGATGAATATTTATTGGATGGTTGAGGTCGATAGACAATGAAATCATAAATACTATGGATCAACAATGGACAACGAAGATTGATTGTAGATTGTTGGATCAATATGAAAGTGTGAGACCAAAATAAGAAGAGTCAATCCATAACTTAGACCGACTCATAAAAGGATAAAAAATATGATTAAAGATAATTAGCACCTCAGGATTAGGGTTTGTTCAAGGAACTACTAAAACAACAATAAACAATTTTTTATTCCATTAATGATGACAACTTACAAGGGATTTGAAGTCTTTTGAATTAAAGAAAAAAAAATTCATGACAAAATGTTAGCATTATTATCAAATTAAATGAATATGTGCATTGGTTCATACAAAGAGACACAATGTTTCAATTTAATTCATGTTGGTACATTATATAAACAAAAATGTATAATCGAAGGAAAGTGTCTCTGTAGTATAAATCGTATCATAAGCAGGAGCATAGTCCAAGAAAGAAACTACAAACATTTTTATGCAGTGAGGGTGGTAGGGAGGAGCTCGAGAGGATTGAATTCCTCTGTAGGTTAACGCCTGTTTCACAAGGGAGTTGGTGCTTCCTAGAGTTGGTGCTCTGAAACAATGGATTTGGTGCTTCCTAGAGTTGTTGCTTTGAAACAAGGAAGTTGGTGCTTCCTAGAGTTGGTGCTCTCAAACAAGGGAGTTGGTGCTTTAAAACCAAGGGATTTGTGTCTCCTTGAGTTGGTGCTCAAAAGAAGAGAGATTGGTGTCTCTCACACATTTGTAACTTGTACTTGTTATTTATATATATAAATTTATGTATTCAGTACATTCTTGTTGATCAATTGTTATGATTAATTAATAACTGACTAAAATTTTAAAAGAAGAAACAATATTGATTCACCCCCCTCTCAATATTGGCCAATATTTCGAAAATTGGTATGAGAGCGAGTTCCTTCACTACATTTTAACCACTGGAAGGTAGATTCTGAAGAGATCAAATGGATCAGCAAGAAGGAATGTCCTCCAATAGAGCACTAATGTTTAAAGGAAATGGTTATGCTTTCTGGAGTATAAGAATGAAAAGCTATATGATGGCCCTTGGCTGTGATGTCTGGAAATATGTTGAAAATGGTTACACTGCTCCATATACTCCACCTACTAATATTTTTGCAAAGAAGCTCTACAATGACAATTCAAGAGTTGTTAATGTTATTCTTGGAGGATTAGCAAATCCTATATTTGTAAAAGTGATGCACTTTAAATCAAAAAAGGAAATTTGGAATAAATTGAATATCATCTATGAAGGATATGGAAAGGTCAAGCAAGATAAACTTAAAACACACAGAGGGAATTTTGAGAGTCTAAAGATGAAAGAGGAAGAAAACATTGTAGAATATTTTCAAATAGTGGATGAAATAGTCAATTCAATCAGAGCATTGGGAGAAGAGCTAAAAGAAAAGATTATTGTCCAAAAGGTGGTGATATCACTACCAATGAGATATCATGCCAAGGTATATACCTTGGAATATCGAGAATACCTTGACATTCTTACAATGGATGAACTTCATGGGATTCTTATAGCATTTGAAATGAGAACCGGGCAAGAAAATTCATCCAAAAGGGAAACAACCTTCAAAGCATCAAAAGAAATAAGGAACCATAAGCATGTGCCAAATGAAAATCACTCAGATATATCAGATGAAGAAGAGGCCAAATTCATAAGAAAACTCAAGAAAGGGTTTGGAAAATACAAAGGGAAGTTACCTTTCAAATGCTTCAACTGTGGAAAAATTGGACACTTCTCTAACAAATGTCCATATCCCAAAAAATAATATAATGATGATGATGAAGCTTATAATTAGAAAGACCATAAAAAGAGAAAATAAAAAAATAAATAAGAAGACCTTTTACACCAAAGAGGATAGAAGATCATTTGAAGAAAGTGAAGATAAAGAGTCGGAACATCTATTTATGGGTATAGAAACCCAAGATAATCTTTCTAAAAATAATTTTGAGATTGAAGAAAACTATGAGAATGAAGGCTAAATATACCTAGAATAATAACTAATCAATGCTCTGGATGAATTTATAAAGTATAAAAAGAAGAACAAGTTACTAAGGGGACATCTGCTAGAATTTGAAGAATCACAACAATTAAGAGAAAAGGAAGTTTAAAAAACCATCAAAGAATAAGAGAAAATGATCATTGACCTGAAGAATCAACTTCAAGAATCCAAGAGAAATGAGGAAGTCTTGATTAAACAACTCAATGAAAAATAGAAAGATTGTAAGAACCTAGAGACTAAAATTGTTCAACTAAAGAGGGAACCTGAGAAAGGAAACAACAAATCAAGATTTGAGAACAGTTCAAAAATATTGAATGACATTCTTAATAGTCAAAGATTACCAAACAATAAGATATGATTGGAATATGATCAAGATTCAACCTATGAAAAACAAAATATTGACAAACAACCAATAAGTTATGTAGATTCTATTAGAAGCCCCTTAAAAAGGGAAGATAACAAGGGGAAGATGGTATCATTAAAAAGTGTTCCTAATAAACAAAAATCATCACCCCCTGCAAAATAAAAAGAAGACAAAAAAAATACAGTGACCAGAAGGAATCCCCCTAATAGATATCAACATATCTTCCTTGGATATTGCTACTCTTGCAATAATTTTGGACATAAAGCAGTACATTGTAAATCCTATAAAAAGTACAATACTAAAAATGTCCAAAGATATAAGAAAAACAAGAATAATGCAGAGAAAAGAAACTATAATTCATGATCTCCTTTACAAGATTACAATGTTGAATGTCATAAGTGCAACAATTATGGTCATAAATTCATTGAATGTAGATTTCCAATGCAGTCCTTGAAGACAAACATTCCCAACAATAAAGATAAAAAGATATGGAAAAGAAAACATGTGGAAGAAAAGATAACAGAATGTAAAATAGCAAAGTATGCCAAGAACACAAGTTTCAATGGTATATTGACAGTGGATTCTCTAAGCATATGGCAGGAGATAAAATAAAATTTCTCAATCTAACAAAGAATTAAAAAGGAAGTGTCACATTTGGAGATAATGTATCTTCCTGAATACTTGGAAAAGGAACAATCACTTTGGGAAACAAGAAAAATAATGCAGAAAATGTGCTAATAGTTGAAAATATGAAGCCTAATCTTCTAAGTGTAAGCCAAACTTGTGATAAAGGAAATATTCTCATTTTTACTCCTAGAAATGTGAAATCAAGAAGAAAGGATCGGGAAAAATAGTAGTTATTGGACCAAGAAGCTCAAGTAATGTTACATGATTCAAGTAGATGAAAGATGGTTGTGGCACAAAAGAATGGGACACTTGAGCTTTAGATATTTTAGATATTAAAGAAGAAGAAGAATGTTACATGATTCAAGTAGATGAAAGATGGTTGTGGCACAAAAGAATGGGACACTTGAGCTTTGAAAATCTGATCAAAGCTAGTAGAAAGGAAGCAGTGAAGGACATGCTAAAGATTATAAAACCTTCTGACCTTGTTTGTAAGCATTGCCAACTTGGGAAGCAGATGAAAGTCAAATTCAAGACAAAATAATATTCTACATCAAGACCCTTGGTGCTTGTTCACACTGACCTCTATGGACCTACTAGGACTAGAAGTATATGAGGGAAACATTATTTCATGTTGATTATTGATGACTATACAAGGATGATCGAGGTATACTTCCTTAGAGAAAAATCAGAGGCATTTGAAAACTTTAAGGCATTCAAAGTGTATGTGGAGACTAAGACAGATCTCAATATCAAATGTCTAAGATCAGAAAATGGACGGGAATTTATATCTAATGAATTCAATAATTTTTGTGAAGATCATGGAATCAAGAGATAGTTTTCATCTCCAAGAACTCCTCAACAAAATGGAGTTGCTGAAAGGAAAACAATAATTGTTTAAGAGGTTGGAAGAACAATATTGAATGAAGACAAACTTCTGAATAAGTTTTGGGGAGATGTAGTATATACAATAGTTCACATACTCAACTGAGAACAAATTAGAGTTAACCATGACAAGACACCTTATGAGTTATGGTTTGGTAGACTAGCATCAATCAAACACTTCAAAGTCTTTGGGAGAAAATGCTATATTAAGAGGGATGATGATAACCTAGGAAAATTTGATCCCAGATCAGAAGAGGGGATATTTCTTGGTTACTCACCAAAAACAAAGGCTTACAGATGCTATAATATAAGATTGCACAAAATAGTGGAAAGTGAAAATGTAAAAGTAGATGATCTAAATTTGAGAAAAATCAAATCTCAAGATAAATAAAAAAATTGATGAAAGGAGAAGAACTAGTGATGATGAAGAAGATGGTGAATCACGTGATGAAGAAGATGGTGAAAAAAAAAATGAAGAAGATGTTGAAGAACTACAAGAGAATGAACCATAGACTGATGAAGAAAAGGATGAGGAAGAAATACCCTTGCCAAAAGCTCCATCAAAAAGAGTTCAAAAGAATCACCATGAAATCCAAATCATAGGGGATAAAAGTGCAGGAGTAAAAACTAGAAGAAAACTTACATTTGAATCAAAACAAGAAATGCTTTCTCTGGTAAAACCAAAATCATTTTCAGAAGCCAGAAAGAATGAATATTGGATAAAAGAAATGAATGAATAACTTGACCAAATAGAGAAAAATCAGACCTGGGAACTGGTCCCAAGACCAAAAGACAAAAATGTGATAGGGACCAAATGGATTTTCAAGAATAAACTTAATGAAAATGGATAGATTATAAACAATAAATCCATATTAGTGTGCAAGGGATATGCACAAGTTCAAGGAACTAACTTTGAGGAGACATTTTCCCCAATGGTAAGATTAGAAGCTATCAGAATGTTTTTGGCATTTGCATGCTTCAAAAACTTCAAAATCTATCAGATGGATGTCAAGTCAACATTTCTAAATTGAACCTTAGAGGAAGAAGTCTATTTAGAACAACCTGAAGGATTTAAGTTGATAGAAAATCAGGATTATGTATGTAAACTAAAGAAGGCTTTGTATTGTCTTAAACAAACTCCCAAAGCATGGTTCTCAAGGCTTGATAACTATCTATAAGAACAAGGATACAAGAGAGGGACTACTGACAACAACCTATATATCAAAATTTAAGAACAAAATATGATTGTTGTTGTTGTATATGTGGATGATATCATTTTTAGAAGTAGTTTGACTATACTGAGAAAACGGTTTTCTACAGAAATGAAGAAAGAATTTGAGATGTCTATGTTAGGTGAACTAACATTCTTCTTGGGTTTACAATTTACTCAGACAAACAAAGGGATATGCATATCCCAAACCAAATATATCAAATAAATGCTAAAGAAAGTTCAAATGGAAGATTGCAAACCTATGAGCACTCCCATGGTTACAGGATGCAAACTAAGCTTAAATGATGATTCACCAAAGGTAGACCAAACCATGTACAATTCAATGTTTGGTAGCCTGTTATATGAAACATCAACAAGACCCAATATCATACAAGTTGTAGGACTAATAGGAATATTTCAATCTACACCTAAAAAGACTCATTTGAAGGCAATAAAAAGGATATTCAGATATCTAAGAGCAACCTTGGATTTTGGATTATGGTATTTAAAAAAAAAAAAAATACATTAAATGCATATACTTATGAAAATTGGGCTAGTAGTATGGATGATAGGAAAAGCACCAGTGGAGGAGAATTCTTCCTAGGAAAGTGTCTAGTATCATGGCTAAGTAAGAAGAAAACATCTATATCACTGTCAACAACAGAAGCTAAATATATTGTTGTTGCCACCTGATGCACTCAAGTAAATTGGATGAAACAAACCCTAGAAGACCTATAAATAAAGTATGATCATCCAATTCTTCTTAAATGTGACAATAATAGTGCTATAAACCTCTCTAAGAATCCTTTTATGCATTCTAAACCAAACATATCCCAATTAAATACCATTTTCTGAGAGATCGGGTTTCTCAAAAGACAGTCAAAGTGGAATATGTTGATACTAAAGAACATATTGCAGATATATTCACAACCCATGAGTACTTTTGAATACCTTAGATAGAAATTGGGGGTAATCTCCATATATAATTGAATTGCACAAGTTTCATC
>JASDQU010339153.1:0-12495 GCA_032191745.1 Picea mariana
GAAAGGAAACCAGGCTCCGGAACAGAACCATTTCACAGGTCAAGGTGCAGTGGAAACATTTTGGCCCAGATGAGGCTACTTGGGAGATGGAAGATGCCATGAAACTGGCATATACCATTTTTTTTACCTCTGTATATGCAATTCATGTTAATAGATAAGAACATCGAGGACGATGTTCCTTTTAAGGGGGAGGGAATTGTAACACCCTGTTTCCCCCAACTTGTAAGTATAACTGGACTGGCCAAGAACTATGGAAAACTCATAAATATGAATATGTGATGTAAATGGACCTTGAGGAAGAGGTCAATGAATGTGAATAACATTATGAATTTATTGCAAGACTGCTGATGAGGGGATGTGCAGAAAATGTGACCACGATGGCGGTGGAAGGCACCTGAAAAGGTGGCGTTAACTTCCACCGAGAATAAAATACCGTATTTGGACTCCACTGGCTCGGAGAACCAAAAGAGGCTCGCTGGCCCTGAAATTCAATGCCTCGCAGGCTGGTAGGCAGATGGATTGATGAGGGATGGGATGGTGAACTGCCCATCCGTAGAGCCGTTAGGCCTAATTGGCGCAAGGGTAATCGTGCCACACACAACCTCGCGAGAGGATAAGGCGTATGGCAGAAGCGATTAGGAGGGTAGACGCGAGGGGAACTCTGGCATTTACGCAGAGTGAGTGATAGAAGAGAGGAAGGATTGCAACCTTCACTCCTAGTCACTGGAAGGCAGAGAGACACAGTCTTAGAGCATCGTGGTCTCAGCTCGGGGGTGGCTAGTGGTAAATCCATTGGGAGTCGCTGAGCCTACGGTTGGGTGGAAATGAGCACCCCTCTCAGCAGTTGCACCCATTTTTGAAGTCACTTCTGATAAGTGTTTTGTTTACATATTGCCTCTTGAAATTCATAGAATGATACATATATGTATATGCTCATAGACCTGTGAAATTGTAAATGAATTCCTGTGTAAGAACGTCTGTGCAGTGTTTTGATAATAATTAATAGGCATATGTTTATAATAGAGGAATCCATGCATGACTCACGTTGATAAACTGAATCTAATTATGGCTAGGCTGAACTATGTTAGGCTTCCAGCCCATTCACGGGAAGTTGTTTCCCTTCACCCATATCCAGGAAAGCCCCGGAATAGATCTCTTGAAGAGATTTCCTCCTTGGAAAGGTTTACCAAGAACCTGGAAAAAGGACTTGAATGTGCAAGTCTTAACAACCCTGTATAAGGAGGATTGACCCTCTTAAAATCCCGAAGTAGCAGCGTAGGGATAAGTATTGATCAACGGATGAGATCCTATCAGGGAATCTGCGGTCATCCACGACCGTTAAATCGAAGGAATAAATGAGGGCGTTAATTGCCATTAACCCTTTTTTTTCCTCTATCTTCGTGAATAGCGAGGAAATCTGAATCGTAGACCCCCAGGCTCCATGAGAACATCTGGACCGTTGGTTTTTCCACGTCCAAAGAGCAGTAGGAAAGGGCGCGGCATCGAGACCGATCTGAATCGTCAGATCTTAGCTAGGAAACCCGACAGTCGTTAGATCCATAGGGAGATAGATGAGGGTTAATCCTCGTGAATAGGGGAAAAAGGATCCGAGCCGTCCATTCGAGGAGGATAGGTGGTAGAGATCCAGGGAACTCATGAACTCGGAAGTTCGCGAGGTAGGAGTCCAAAAGTTGGATGCTCCAAGTCGCGAATGGTGAAGCCACGAGAGGATCAGAGCCGTCCATTCGAGGAGGACAGGTGGCAGAGATCCAGGGAACTCGTGAACTCGAAGGTTCGTGAGGTAGGAGTCCAAAAGTTGGATGCTCCAAGTCGCGAATGGCGAAGCCACGAGAGGATCAGAGCCGTCCATCCGAGGAGGATAGGTGGCAGAGATCCAGGGAACTCGTGAACTCAGAGGTTCGCGAGGTAGGAGTTCAAAGGTTGGATGCTCCAAGTCGCGAATGGCGAAGCCACGAGAGGATCAAAGCCGTCCATCCGAGGAGGACAGGTGGCAGAGATCCCGGGATCTCGTGAACTCGGAGGTTCGCAGGGTAAGGGTCCAAGCATTTGGTACTCCAAGTCGTGAGACGCGAGCAGTGAGGAAGAAGGTAGCCGTTGGATCTGGGTTGCAGGAGAATCGTCGGATCTACACGTAGGATCGTGTATCGGGGTTTCGTAGGTTGAAGCATGTGATCTTGGCAACAGAAGCTGCAAAGTTGTGAAGCGCGATATTCTGACGAGATCAGAACCGCCCATTATTTGGGACACGTGTCAGGAGATCCCGAGGAGTCGGGAATCGGAGAATCGAAGTTTTCGAAGGTGTGAAACTCTTACTTGTTGGAATCACGAAACGCGATACACCGACAGGCAGGAATATAGCATGGGCCACACAGGAATCGGTGGAGGACAGGTGGTAGGTTAAAGACTGGGAGCCATCGGAGAATCGAGATTCGAGGAGTCGGGAATTCCGTAGGCGCATGCATTTTGGCATCACAAACCCCGAAACCCTGATGAGGGGTAAGGTTGTGGTCACAGGGTGATGGTCATGTGGACTAGGGGCTGAGCCAGGAGGGCTAGCGTGAAAAAGGCGCGTCGGGAATCGGAGAATCACGAGTTTTGGGGATGTTCACACGTCGACATTGAAAACGCCGAAATCCCAATAGGAGCCTAGGACTGTGGCCATATGAAGGCAGGTCACGTAGACCAACAGCATAGCCGGTAGGACTAAGGTGAAAAGGAGCTCATCGGTAATCGAGGATTCTGTCCCTTGAGGTAGAATGAAAATTTTTACTACGTTATAGTGGGTATGTGACACGCATCCACTTCTGATCCCTTGATTTGAGCTATTCCAAACCAATCTTCGCCTTTGGTTGGGTCTCTTCTCTATTGGGCGTTCTGACATTCTATCGCTCCAATAACATGTCACAAAACACATCGCCATGTGGACGAATTACAACCATTGATCTTTCTACTTCGATATTCTCTTACAACCATTGATATCGTCCATGCTGCAATCAATCTTAACCATTGATCAGACCTCCCTTTGTAGAGTACTTATCTAACCTCACACTCCAATATACTAACTCCGAAATCCTTTCCATTGTTGCTTCAGATTCTGAGTTCAGGGTCACATCTGACCATCAATTTGGATGACCTATACTCCAAATCAAATCTTGTACATCCAACTTAAACTCATAAATGAATAACTTGGCACTTATTTGATGGTCATGATCGACTCTTGATCTTAATCCACTGATGCTATTCTTCTATGCCTACAAAAGGGTTTTGAGCTCTGTTATGAAGGGTTTCAACGTTCAATTCATCTACGTATGAACATAATCTAAGTCTGTTCACCCACAACCTCGCTACGAGCTCAACCCCGAACTCAATCGACCAATTCTTGCCTTAGATACATCGGTCTCTCCGACAATTGATGGTTGATCTCGATCTGACTTGCACCAAATACTCAGATCTAGTTCTGGAACTTGCACATACACTTTTAAGAAGGAATTTTTCATTGTTTAGATATTAAAACTTACACACTCACTTTTGCAGAGAATGATGCACACAATAATACACATAGGTCCTTAATTAAATAATTCCATAGAATACTTGAAAGAGAGTAAATTCTATTACTTAATTATACAAGACTATACATACAAGTTATATAAGGCCTCTTAATGGCCTTTTCACATCTCCCTCTCTAGCCCGATTCCTCATTCATTTGGCCACAACTCCATGCTCAAAGGCTTACAATATTTAACACAAAGAATTCTGAACCAGAATCTATTCATGCCATAACAATCATTCCTAAATTAATCTCTAGGATCTTCTAAGATCCACAAAACCCTTCTGAGATATCTAACTTACCCCTAAGATCTCTCTAACTCTCACAACTCTCTCGAGTTTTGCTTAATAAGGCAGTTTCAATTACATTTAATAATTTCAACCCAACAACCCTATCCTATGACATTCTTCTATAATTTAAACAAAACATAGGAAAATACAAATAATTCAAGACCCCCTTACGTCTAGCCAAACAAGGTTGTTTTGGAGGCAAGATTCTCCTGCATCAGACTCTCAGGGAACAAAAAGTTTTCATGATCTCCTGATCATGAGTTCCATTAGTTGAAGTCCTATCGGGTCCCATACTTTATGCTCCTGCATGCTTTCCTTATTGTCTTGCTGCTTCCTTGTTGATGTCTACAACTATTCATTTTCTCTGCTGATGTAAATCTCCTTTGCTTCAGTTGAGACATATTAACCATCAACATCCTCATCTCCTCAATCTCCATGTCTAGTCTATCCTATGGCTGGTACATGCTACTGCAAGCTTGCTGCTGAAATTTGTTGCTGATGTTGACTGGCTACTGCATGTCTTCTTCATATATCCATATCAAAGTATTTGAAATATTCAATTCCTCTGTAGAAAAGTGAATTATATTTTCAGGATTCTTTCTCTCAATTATGCAATCTCCCTCATCAATCCTTGGATTTTTCAATTGGACTTCTATCATCCTCAGTGCTTCATCAAAATCAATGAGCACTATATTAGAGTGTGGTCCTTTAACCTCTTCCCTGTTTTCTACAACAACAAGTTCCTGCAACTGCTCCTCCATCTCTACATCACTTAATAAAAAGTGATATAGGTAATGTTCATCGTCATGAGACAATGTTTTCTCCTCCTTCTCTATGACATAATTCTGAATTTGTCTGTCTTTTCTTTCTTCAACACCTGCAAACGCACACCAATAATCAGTTTTAAAACTGGAAGACTCTAAATTCTTTGTTGATGCTTCTAACATCATCTTGCTATACTCCAATGCAACATCAAATTCCTCATTCACCTCTCCTGGCATCTTCTTCTTATGCTAGTCTGAACACCTCATCAGATTCTCATCAAGATCGGCCTTTTCAACAATTTGAGTTGCAAGTTGTGTGTAGTCTCCACCTTGAATACCTTCAACGGATAACATCTCATCTCCATTCATAACAAAATTCTGATTCTGTTCTGGTGTTCTGCTCTCAGAAAGCATGTCTCCATCTTTAGCAGTCTTTATGACAGTCCCAGATGACTGTCCAAATTCTTCCTTTGCACAACCTGTAACCATACACAAGATATTATATTTAAAAACATAAGGCTTGATAGCCTCATTTGATTCCTCCTTCAACACCTCCTTATGTTGATCTGATCTCCCCAAGTAGTTCATGAGACTCTCAACATGTCTCTCTTCTTCCTCATCCTCTCCAAGTATACCTCCTTGCTCTGGTTCACAAAAGTGAACTTCTGTCAATGACCTCTACCTGAACTCAACTCCTCTGAGTTCCTCCTTCTTCATCAAAGCACCCAACCTGTGCTTCAATCTCCTCAAGATTCTTTTCATATTTCTTTCAAACAATTTCACTACATGCCACTTGACCCTCTTCTTCACATTTCAACTCCATTTCTGTCTTTCCTCTATCTTCTTCCGTAGCAACTGTCCAATGTAACTGATTTGTATCCTTAACTCAACCATTTCTCCGTCAAGCTCCTCTTGACTCATCCTCTTTATGCATTTTTCCTTGGCATCTTTCTTTCCTCTGCTGTGACTTCATCCAGTACCTTTATAATGACCATCAATAGTCATCTTCTTCTCTTCTCTTGTGATCTTTTCCTAGTCCATAGTGAGATGCATCAAGCTTCTCTTTGTAGAAAGTATACTCTACCTGCCACTCAATATCTCACCAAGATTCCTCTGAGCTATGACCTTTTGGTATTTACCGGTCCTCTCCACTGGAACCTTCTGAGCACTCCTCTGCTCCTTTGGATTTTGCACCCACTCACTTTCTCTAGAGAACTCCTCTTATTCTCCTCATTTCCAATCCTCAGCTGGAAGTATTTACAAAATCCATTGATGTAAGGTTCCACCATAATTCCTCACTTAAGAGCTCTGCATGCTCTTTGTCACAACTATACAAGCTGATGGCTGCTACCATATCCTGTTACTTGCAAATACAGATCTTCATATCCAGAGTTAATTAAAACATACTAGACTTAATACCTGCAAGATCTATACATGATCTTGTCTGCCAATTTCAATGTACTTGAATGGACAACTTCATGTCCAATGTTATGCAATCTCCTATTGCATATTTCCACTTCAATTTACAGAGTAAAAATAATGCTCTAATACCAAAAATGATGACCTCCTGGCCTTAAAACCCACACTTGTAGAATTCTCAAAATCGAAATTCCACTTAGATTGAATTGAGCTGTTGAAAATACTAACTCACGGGCCCAAAATTCATTCAACAGATTTCTACAATTCTCTGTTATGCGCAACAAACATTAGCGCTCCTGATCAACTCTCTTCTCCATAGAACCTCATACCATAACTGCAGGCTTATACACTTTTAGACTTAGCTTCTCCACAGATCATCGAAATTTTCACGACGATCATCTCCCACCATTGGTTGTCATAGGATGGATGATCTTGATCTCTCTTCATGGTCTTCTAGCTTTTCTCCTCATTGTTGATCGTCTCCCGATCAGACGATTTAGATTAAATTACAATACCCCTTTGTATCATATTACTTTATCATATTCCTTCAAACTTCACCACTCCAAAACTCCCATTCCGAAGTCTCCACCATCCTCCTCATAATATGAATAAATAAGCCACCTCCACCGTTGATCTGATCTATATCTAAGGGTCACAAATCATCAACCTTTACATCCACTGTGCCAGGTCTCCGTCAGTCAACTTGCATGTGCTTTCCATGTGTCCTCATCTCCTTCATGCGCTTTACTACCACATGTCCATACCTCCTTCACTGATGCCATGTCTAGGTCTCTGTCAGCTGCCATGTGTCACTCTGGTGACCTGCTATGTGTCTCTTCCTCGTTCATTGATCTATTCAATTTCAAATAGATCTGAGCCGTTGGTTGAAATTGCTCTGTCAGAGTTCTTACTACTAACTAACTCTGATAAGTCTATTCCGAACACCAATCAGTTGTTGTCGCGCATTTCTCCCTCAACACCAATATGTATCATCCCAAATGGATCTCCACCGTTCATCGTTGTCCTTCTATCAGAGTTGTTTCAATTAATGAACTCCGATAACCCCACTTCAACAGTCAATGGGATGTCGCCACACGTCTGCTTATAATCCCTTGATCTGAGCTGTTCCCAATCAATCTCTGTCGTTGGTCGGTTCTCTTTTCTGCTGGGTGTTATGGCGTTCTATCGCTCCAATATCAAGTCATAATAACACATCGCCATGTGGACTCCTTACGACCATTGATCTCTCTACTCCGAGATTCTCTTACAACTGTTGATATCGTCCATGCTACGATCGATCTTAACCATTGATCAGACCTCCCTTTGCGGAGTACTTATCTAACCTCACACTCTGATATACTAACATCGAAAGCCTTTCCATTGTTGCTTCGGATTCCGAGTTCAGGGTCACACCTGGCTGTCGATCTGGATGACCTATACTCTAGATCAAATCTCGTCCATCCAACTTAAACTCGTAAATGGATAACTTGGCACTTATCTGACAGTCATTATCGACTCTTGATATTAATCCACGGTTGTTGTTCTTCTATGCTTGCAAAAGGGTTTTGAGCTCTATTTTGAAGGGTTTCGACCTTCAATTCACCTACGTACAAATATAATCTAAGTCTTTTCACCCATGACCTCGCTACGAGCTCAACCCTGAACTCAATCGACCAATTCTCGCCTTAGATACATCGATCTCTCCGATGATAGATGGTTGATCTTGATCCGACCTGCACCAAATACTTGGATCTGGTTCTAGACCCTACACATACACTTTTAAGAAGGAATATTTCACTGTTCAGAGATTAAAACTTGCACACTCACTCTTGCAGAGAATAATGCACGCAGTAATACACATAGGTCCTTAATTAAATATTTCCATAGAATACTCGAAACATAGTAAATTCTATTACTTAATTGTACAAGACTGTACATACAAGTTACATAAGGTCTCTTAATGGACTTTTCACATCTCCCTCTCTGGCTTGATTCCTCATTCATTTGGCCACCATTCCATGCTCAAAGGCTTACAATATTTAACACAAAGACTTCTAAACCATAATCTATTCAAGCCATAATAATCATTCCTAAATTAATCTCTTGGATCTCCTAAGATTCACAAAACCCTCATGAGATCTCTAACTTACCCTAGGAACCTCTCTAACTCTCACAACTCTCTCGAGATCTTCTTAATAAGGAAGATTCAATTACATTCAACAACTTCACCCCAACAACCCTATCCTATGGAATTCTTCTAGAATTCAAACAAAACATAGAAAAATATAAATAATTCAATACCCCCTTAGGTATAGAAAAACAAGGTTATTTTTGGAGGCAAGATGCTCATGGATCAACTTGCAAGAAACAACAAGTTCTCACTCTTTATTCAATAGAAGCATAGTATCGAGCAACAATTAATGCAAGCCAAGAAACCTTGTGGCTTTAATAGATCCTTTTCAGAGTTTGGATTCTAGTAGTAGTATCCAACCACCATTTGGTGTGACAATCAAAGTGCCATAAAGCTCACCAAAGATTGAGTTCAACATTAGTGTAACAAACACATTGAACTACACAGACACTTCATCGAAAAGCTTATTCTAGATTATGTTTTTGAACTGCTCTTTTTCCTTACAAATGATCAAGTTGTAGACATTTTCACAAAGTCTCTTACATAAGTAAAATTTTCCAAACTTTGATATATGTTAGGAGTTCAGGGAGTTGTCATTAAGGGGGGGTAGGCTTTAACGCCTCCTTCCTTGTCTTGATGTGCCACCTTTGTAAATCCTTCAATCCTATCCCAAGTTGTTCTTAAGGGGGGGTGTTAGAATGTTTAGATAATTAGAAGTTTGTTAAGATCAATTTGGTATAATGTGTCTTTAGGTAAAGTGTGTTTTTTTAGTACGCATTAGTATGCATTTGAATTTATGTAATTTGACAATCAAAATATGTTATATACATAAAATGTTCCACTGGTTCATATTATCTTTGATACAACAACTGTATTGATCTGTGGCTTAACACCTGATTGGTCCGTGATCTCTATTTAAAGAGAATGGGGGGTCATTTGATAATGATCGATTATGAGAAACTTTGATGTAATTTTTTTCCCTTTTTCATTAATATATTGCCTCAAGTGCTTGCATTGGTTGGAGCCATGGACTACTACATTGATCTTTGATCTAGTTGTGTGAGTGGTTTCTTAAAATATTCAACATGTGTGGAAATACCCTATTTTGTTGAACATGGTCGGTATGGAACAACCAATCCTACTGTAGAGGGATTGGAGGCATAACTTGTTACATAAAAATAAACATTTTTCCTCACATTAGGCTCCACAAGAAAGACCCTTTCAATCAATACTTATGGATGGATATTTCAAATATTAAAGCTAAGAATATTTATATAGCAATATGTTATTTCACGCATATTAATTCTACCTTTTATAAGAAAAAAAATATAGATACAAATTGCCCTTACAATGACTTAGAACAAGATATTCCAGTTTGAGAAATGAAGGCAATATCCTCCTGCTCGGAGACTTTAATGCTATAACAACAACTAATCCAACTATTATTTTAAGAAACGATTCCAACCCTAATCCTCTATGTCTATATGAAGACCTTGTTTTAGATAACAGATACAAAAGAAACTTTGAAGACTTGGTTGATAATTTGTTTGGTACTGAGCTAATCAAGCTAGAAAGTTCTCAAGATCTAATAATTTGTAATGGTATACTAAAGTGGCAAAACCCCAACCAGATGAATTGTATTCATGGGCTTGGAAACAATGTCATAGATTATGTGATATTTGGTATCCATTTATATATCCAAATAGTAAATTTTGATATCTTAAATGACCATGAGCCCCACTCCAATCATAGACCTTTAACCCTAACTCTAAACTTTTTCATGCACAAAGTCCCCATTGAAGAGAATTTTGAAAACTGAAAGCACTGGATCATCGACAAAATTTAAAGCAAATATTTTTTTAAAGGATTTAAATAATGAATTAAATCTCCTGTCAAATAAGGACAATATTGAAGACCTCTATCATATTTTTATGACCACCCTCACTACTTCCATTAACAAGTTCTCTATCGAGGTGTTGTGTAAAAAATAAAATAGAATAAACAACCTTTGTTATGATAAAGATTGTAAGATTGCTAGAAAATCCATTAGAGAAGCTTTTAATAAGTCCTCAAAATCTGACAAGACAAATATGTATAAATCCTTAAATAAAAAGAGAAAAATATACTATATAGGTAGAAAGCAAGAGAATCTTTTGCACCTATCTAGGTTAGATCCTAAGAAATTATAGAGGAAAATTCTGACTCATAAAACTAAACAAAACAATATGATTCTCTTAAGGGATCAAAATTCCTACCTTAAAGATATTTATGAATCCTTTGAAGTTGTGGATAACTTTCAAGGCCTTTCTATAGAGGAAGAATTTTTTTCTATAGAAGACATAGTATTTGGGCTTAAGTGGCTCATAAAAGGGACATTTAAGGACATCAAAGGCTACCAAGAATAAATCTTAAAAATTAGAGGGCCTATCCTCATCCCTCACATCTACAAGCTCTTCAATTTAATAGTCTAAGAGGGCTTCCCTAAAGCCTAGACTCAAAGCCTCTTTGTACCTATTTTCAACAATGGGGATAAAAAAACCCCCTCTAATTATAGGACCATTATGATTAGCCTCCTTTTGGCCAAATCATATGAAATTATTTTGGAAAATAAGATTAGCGTATGGCTATAAATCCATGGAAAAGGAACTAAAGGCCAGGTCGGATTTATGAGCTATCATTCAACTGTGGACCACCTTGTTACATTTGGGATCATTCTAGAGGAGTGTTATAAAAAATTAATTGTAATATAGGAGTTAAACAAGGTTTTCCCCTATCTCCTACCATTTTTGGCAAATACATTGATAAGTTAGAGGGTACATTTGGAAGAAGCAGGTTGTGGTGGCTCGACTCTAGTTGGTATAGTCATCATCCTTCTCCTTTACATCGACGATATTGTTCTTATGGTGAAAATCCCTATGATCTTTACAGACAACTGAAAAATTCTCAAGGATTTCTACTCTAGTATGGGTATCACATTTAACATTGACAAAAAAAGGTTATGATAATTAAATCCAAAAACATCACTTATGCTAATTTTGTGTATGACAGTTCAACATCTTGGAGAAAGTGACTTCGTATGAATATCTTGGAATTGATCTTCATCACAAGTTTAACTATAATTATAGCATTGAGAAAATGATAAATGAAGGGTGGAAAGCTTATTATGGATTTGAAAAATGTTGTAAATTAGTGGACCTTTGGATATGGGATAAGAAGAAACTCCTCTTTGAGACTCTCATCACTCCTATTATCTTATATGGTTGTGAAGTTTGGGGCTACAACATCTCTAAAGAATTGTAGAGAAAGATAGAACAAATACAAAAATATTTTATAACTTATAATCTCAAAATTAAAGACAATACACCCTATCCTATCCTATCCTCCTCATACTGAGCAAGTCTTTCCTCCATTGAGAGCATGACTATGACTAGTTACCTAATGTACAAGAACAAGATAAACAACATGGAAGCCAAAATGTTTCCTAAGATTGCTTCAAACTCCAATCAAAAGGAAGAGGTCACTCTACATAATAAGATAATATTAAAAATATTACTTCATCTAAATTTAAGGTGAAATTTTGGTATGATAAAGAATTAGAATACTAAGATACTATATGGAGGTGATCAACCATAATCTTGAAGATCAAAAGTATATCTCTATTTTGAATAGTATAAAGAAGAAAATCAACATTGTTAAAATAAGAACAAACTCTCATAGGATCCATAGTAAAACATGGAGTTAGACAATTCCTAAAAAATCGTGGGTGGAATTGTCCAACACAATAGAAAAGCCACAAGGAGGTAGAGAAGCCACAAACAGGTAGAGCGAGAGAAGCCGAAGGTAACGACCAAGCTGCAGAGAACTTGAGACACTTGATGGAGTATCGAACAAAATAGAGAAGCCACAAGCAGGTAGAGCGAAAGCACCAGAGGTAACGACGAAGCTGCAGAGAACTTGAGACATCTGATGGAGTATCGACCGAACAAAGGAGAAAGGGCCAGAAACAACCTGCTGTACACAAGAGGCTGATGTAATAACAACCCATCTCGTCTCACGCAGAGCCCACTCGAGATCATGATGGCAAATACAGCCAAGCCGATACATAGTGAGCGAGGAAATCCAGAGACGAGCGTGGGAGGGAAATAAACACAGGGTCCGGATAGTAGGGAGTTATATGACGTGACAGGAGGCGAGGTGGCTGAATGAGGTCGACGATGTTGCTAGCGGCCACGTGGAGGAACCAAAGTCTAATAATTAATGGAGGGGGGTCATTCCGAAACAGGGGTAAAACATAACGCCCGTTGGTGCAAAGGGCCCCTTTTT
>JASDQU010339155.1:0-12558 GCA_032191745.1 Picea mariana
TTTACAAGATTTTATAATTCAGTGAAAGATTCGCCAATATTTTACAAGATTTTATAATTCAGTGAAATATTCGCCAATATTTTACAAGATTATATAATTGACTAAAATATTCGCCAAAAAATTATATATACATTTTATATTATTGATAAAATAGCCCTCGATTTTTCCTATGTATCATGGGGATTCGCCCATTTATTATACATATAAATTTAGGGGGGGTTCTTAAAATCACCCCTGCTTTGCACACTTCAAAGCGTACCTGTCACGCAAGTTTGTTGCGCAAATATTCATCCTGCTTCCAAACTTCTCGTCACCATGGATTTACCATCCTCTTCCATGATTCCATCCCTTTCCCGTTCAAGTATAAATACTGGTCACCCTTCATGCTTCTCCTTTGCCTTCCAAATTTGTGTGTTGTCTGTGGTTTTTTCTGCAAGTCCTGGACCCTTTCGTTGTGGGAAGGTTGATTGCCATTGTTCATATTGTGAGTCTGTTTATTCAAGTTGCCACGTCTTCTTCATTTTCAGTCATTGTTTGAAGCTTGTTGGAGTTCTCCTCTCTTCTTTGGAGTTTCTTCCCGTTGCACTGAATTCCTTTTCGTGTCTCAATTCTCTGTCTCGCGACAAGTCTCTCAATGCCTTGCCACCACGCCAGAATCTTTCGTCGCGCTTCCTTACTGCGATGATCCTACCGTTTATGTTTATCACCGTGTTGATCTCCTTCTGCGCCATAATTTTTCATAGTGCCTAGCGGCCGCGTAGTGGACTCCTATAGTTGAGTTTTCTCGTCATGCAAGGTTTTTGTCACTGCCTTTCCAACAATTCCCTACAAAGTATATCATTCTCATTCGTCGCGCAAAGAGGGTGTTGCCATTCATTACCACGCATGCAAAACAAATACACATCTGTGTCACGACAAGGTCCCAAGGCGTGAGAAAGAAGGCATGAAGTGAAAGGACCGTAAGGTCCGAGCCTCAGGACCTGGAATTAATCAACGAAGATTCAAACATTAGGGCATCTTTTGAACAGGTCAGATTCATGCGCTATTATGAGAAGATCAAAGGATACAACATGAAACTAGTTGAACAACTCGCTCTCAGGTTTAATGGGTTCTGCGCGAACATTGCGAGAATCACATTCCGAGTGACAGAGGAAAATATTTCAGTCGCGATGGAGATCCCTCCGCGTGATGAAAAGTGTTCTAAAGGCATTCCTTTAGACGTATCATTATACGAAGAATTTATCAATCCAAATTGCCTGAATGGGAAATCAGAGTGGGCATTCCGAGTCGGTATCTCTAGGAGCATTTCCAAAAGCTCCTAAAGGTTAGTAGAAGGTATTTCACCTGTGAAAGAAGGTTTGAAAGAGTATACCCACATAACATCGTGTTGTTGATGCACTTCACGGGGAAAAGGCCTTTGAAATTACTTTTCTTCTTGCATCGAAACCTAGAAAGGATGGCGGACAACGTCCAGGACGAAGTTGACCAACCAAGGAAGAATTTATTTCATCTGTCATTGATCAAATTGTTGGTAGTCGAGGAATTGAGATGGATTGGAAAAGATTGGGATTCGTTTCTAATTTCAGCCGACATCTCCAAGGACCCTAAAGGAGACTTCCCTCTATGCGCAGGGGGAAAAACATTTCACAGCGCAGGGGAAAGAATGGAGGAGGCCAAAGGAAAAGGAAAGGAAATAGAAGACTCTTCATCCGAACAACCAACACCCCAGAAAAGAGGCAGGTCGAGGTTGATCAAGAAGCCCAAGGAGACCCAACCTCCTAGGGAACCGCGCACCTAGTCTGATGTTGAGAAGTTACTCATGCGCGATGTTCGACTAGAACCTGTTGAAGGTTTAAGCAGGGGAATTATTGAAAGACGGAGAAGGTCAGGCACTGAAAACGTGGAGGTTCAGGAGTCATCACAACAGTTGAAGCAAATGCAACTGACTATTTCCTAATTGTATCAGGAGAACAGATAATTGAGAAAACAGTTGGTGGAAAAGACTGTTGGAATGACAACATCACAGAGCCGAGAAGGGAATCCAAATTAGCTCAAAAGACATCTCAGAGAAACACAATACGTAGTCATTCATCTGTGTGAGTAATAGAGGATGTTAGTGGAAAGAATCACATAGCACTTCAAGGAATGTGGATCGGCCATGGATAACGTTCGTGTGGCTCTTACCAGTGGTCAAACAAAGTTGAAAGGGAATGTGGTCTTGTGGAGACAAGTGAAGAGTCTAAACAGACAAAGCTGTTCTCTTAGGTAAACACTCAGAGTATTAAGGTTGCAAGTGAGGCCAAAGGCATGATTGACATGACCCCATTTTTTCTTTTTTGAACATGGCACATAATCTTTCTCTCTGCGTGTCTCGTTTCTTGCCGAGAAACAAGAAGTCTGACAGGAACCCACGTGGTGGATATTCATCGCGCAGAGGCTTTAAACCCACCTATTGAGGAGGACAAGTGTAGGTGAAACGTATGAAAGTTTTGGAGGAGATGTGTGGTTCCCTGACCGTCATTTCCACCTGGAGCGCACGAGAGACATCCACCACATCAACTCGCCACGTGCATACTACAACTAGTGATCTTGTGGCAACAACTAGAGACCGTTACACCAAGCGACATAATTTTTGACAGTGCGCTCGATCATTCAGGCACCCCACAAAGGATAAATGTTGATGCATCACATCCTGATGATCGAATCTTACTTATGATTGATCGATCATGACGAAGACATCGGTTATAACATGATTGGGTGCAGTCGGGTTTCCATGTTTAGTAAACTATATGCGAAAGGTCATCTTGCAGGGAATAACCGAAACCAAAACCAAAATAACTTGGATTGGTTCAATGATTTCTTTTACCTGGAAGAGGTCGATCATGAGGATGAAAAAATGAGATTGTTTTCATATATCTTCTTAGGGGAGGTCAGAAAATGGTTCAAGGCCCTTCAAGCGATGAACATCCTTGATTTCGTAGCTTTTGAAATGTTGTTTCTGTCCAGATGAGGTGATAAAAATAATCCTCTACAATTGATAACTCAGTACAACAATATAAAATATCACCAGAGGAAACAGTGCAAGATTTTTCGGCCAGATTCATGAAGGCTTATAACTCAATCCCCACAGAAGTCAAACCGCCTCCCGAAGATGCCCAACTTCGATACATTGATTCTTTTGACAGTGAATTTGCCTTACTGCTAAAAGAAAGAATATCTAATACCTTAGGTGCTATTATGAGCCACATGATTGAAGTTGAAGTAAATCTGACGACATCGGGAAAAATCAAACAAAAATTTGACAGAAATGGGAAGAAGCCCCAAGGGGACGCGCAACCCTCTATGTCTTAATCATTAGACGAAAAGTTTGATTTGATGATGAAGACTATGGAAATGCTTATGGAAAGGATGTTCGTGGAGAACAAGCCTGCCACCAGGGAGAAAAACGATTTCCAGCCTATAAATCAAAACTTTAGAAGAGCTCCAGTTCCACAGATCAGGTAAAGAGACTAGAGATATCAAGGTGATCAGCAGATAAGACCCACGTTCCAAAAAAACTACGCAAATGAAGACTTTGATCAAATGATCCAAGACCAGATGCATTGTTGTGACGATACAAGTACACATGTGTTCTTAATAAAAGGAGAATACAAACAATTAATGGACATGAATGATAGTTTTATGTTGTAGAATGATGATGCATTGTCTTCAAAAACATGGGATCTCACAAAGGGATATCACAATGCAATCATGCAGTTTCAGAAGAAATATAACCTCAGAAGTAAAAAGACACTTGTAGAGCCTTCGAAGACAAATCCCACAAAGGAACCCCAGGTGAATACTCCTTCCTCAAGCCAACCAAATAAATATAATTCAGCAAGGGACACAACGGAAAGGGGAAAATCAAAGGAAGAATCCGTGAAGAGAGCACCTGAGGCAAGTAAGGAAACATGCGTCAAAGAGGTAGATAAAGCTCCTCCTTTTAATTTTGAGAGCGAAATGGCCAAAATCAAAATCTCAATTTCGTTTAATGAGCTAATCAAGAAGGGAGAGTATAGAAACCAGATCATTAAGATGTCAAAGATGGAAGAAGCTCCCGACACCTTAAACATCCGAGACGACCACCCTGCCATCTTATTTGGTTTGCGCGTAGAAGAAAGTGGTGATACTGATGGTGTTCCTCCTTTCTACGTCAGTCTCAAAATTCATGACATGACTTTGCATAACACCATGTTGGATTTAAGTTCATCACATAATCTCATGCCGAAAGTAGTCATGGATGAGTTAGGCTTGGACATCTTATAAATATATTTTCTCTTTTAACTCAAGAAAGGTGAAATGCTTGGGTTTGATCAAAGACTTGGTCATGTCATTATCTCAAATTTCATGGAAGAATTTGTTCATGGACGTGGTGGTTGCCGACATTCCCCCAAAATTCGACATGTTGTTATCTAGATCTTGGGCCCCAAAATTAAAAGGAACCTTGCAGATGGACATGTCTTACGCTACCATCCCTGTTTTCGAACAAGAAAGGATATTGTACATAGAGGTTTTGCTCAAGTACATGGTGAGTAGAAAAACAAAACCAAATAATCATCCTATCTACTTTGTCGACACCGAAGTTGGCTCCTATATTTTTTATAATAACTTGAGTTTTGAAGAGGGGGAGCCAACAACTATCATGATTTTCTAAGACAAGGTCGAGCATCAAACATAGGAAAGTATGGATCAGAGAAACCGTGCAGAAAATGAAATGTGGAATATGAGCTTCGATAGAGTTGTCAGCAGGGAGGGAGTCGGAGCCGATGTGTGGATCAACCCTCCCAAAGTGGGTACAAATCTCTACTCTTACAAGCTCACCTTTGATTGTACAAATAACATGGCCGAATATGAGGCACTAATTTTGGGTTTGAGAACTTTAAAGGAATTGGGCGCTAAAAGGATAGAGGTGCATGGAGATTATGAGCTCATCATAAATCAGGTAAAGGATATATACCAATCTAAGCATCCCAGACTAAGAGCATATAGAAATCTAATGTTAGATCGCCTTGAAGATTTTTCAGAGTACAATTTGTCAGTGATCCCCAGGGGGTAAAATAAAATTGTAGATGCCCTGGCCACCTCAGCTTCGGTGTTCAAAATTTCAATTTTTCCCAAGAAGAAGTATGAAATTGAAGTCAAACACAGGCCCGCGGTACCTGATAACATCAAATATTGGCAAGTGTTTGAAGATGACAAACAGGTGGAGAGATTCCTCGAAATGAGTGACGAGTTCGCTAATGTGAATATTGATGATGAGTGTTGTTGGGAAGAGGATGAAGACACGACTGCATGCAGTAACGATAACCCCTTTCAAAACCAGATAGTTGGAAGGGATATAGTGCAGCTAAAAAACAACATTATCCCCAAAGGTTTGGTCCCATTTGAAAAACTCTTTGATGAGAATGATGTACCCAAAAATCCTGGAATCACTGTGAATGATGAATATATTGAGGATTTCAACATCGATAGTCAAGAGAATCCTAATATAATCAGACTGTCAAAAACACTCAGTCCGGAAATCAAGCAGAGGTATATCAGCCTCATGAAATATTTCCCTGACATTTTTGCATGGCTATGAAGACTTGAAGGTCTATGGCACTGGAGTAATTCAACATGTAATCCCCATCAAGGAAGATAAGAAACCTTTCAATAAAAAGTTGAGACAAATTAATACTTTGTTGTTTTCATTGATTGAAAAGGAGGTAAAGAAACTATTTGATGCCAAAATTATTGTGTCTTTGAGATTTTCAAAGTGGGTGGCTAACCTTGTGCCTGTAAGAAAGAAAAGATGTGAAATAAGGTTATGTGTGGACTTTCAGAATCTAAACAGGGTGTCTCTCAAAGAAAATTATCTGCTTTCTAAGATGGATTACATCTTGCAGAAGGTGGTTGGATCCCAAAAAATGTCAATTATGGATGGTTTTTCCGGTTACAATCAGATCATGGTGCACTCGGGCGACTAGGAGAAGATAACATTTACAACACCTTGGGGTACATTCATGTATGAAAAAATTCCTTTTGGGATTATGAACACTGGAGCGACTTTACAAAGGGCCATGGACATAACATTTGCTGAGGAGAAAGACAAGTTTATTATGATTTACTTGGATGAAATCACGGTGTTTTCTGATTTCGATGAACAACATCTTGAACAAGTGAAGAAGGTTTTTCAAAAATGTTGAAAGTTCGACATCTCATTAAATCCGAAAAAATCAAACTTTGGGATGCAAGAAGGAAAGTTGTTGGGACACATCATCTCAAAGGAAGGTATAAATATAGACCCCAACAGGGTGGAAGAGATTCTGAAGATTGGCACTCCTAGGAGAAAGAAAGAGGTGCAGTCTTTCCTAGGAAAGGTAAATTTTATGAGGAGGTTCATCCCAAATTTGGACGAGATTATAAAGCACATCACAAATATGCCCAGGAAAGGTAATGAGATAAAATGGACTCCTAAAGCCAGGAATTCGTTTGAAAATATTAAGGTGGCGTTGACCAAAGCTCTAGTGTTAGCCAGCCTAGACTTCACAAAGGACTTTATCTTGTTTTCCTTTACCTCAAAACACACCATCGGTGGCGTCTTGTTACAGAAGGATGAGAAAAATTTCAAAAAACCCATAGCCTGTTTCAGCAGGACATTGAGAGACTCCCCACTAAGGTATGATATCATGGAAAAACAAGTGTATGAATTGGGGAAGGCCCTCAAGGAATTCAAGACTTATATACTGCATTCCTACATCATTACGTATGTGCCTAGCAATTCCTTCAAGGATATCTTGACTCAGCCTGATCCTGAAGGGAAAAGGGGAAAATAGATCGCAGTCATGTTCAAATACGACCTCAAAATCAAGCCTACAAAGTTTATTAAGAGTTAGGGGCTTGTGACATTAATGGCACAGTCGAACTGTGTTGTTTTGGGAATTAATTTCATTTCGGAGAACCCACAAGAAGAAACGGTCCCACAGGTATCTTAGAATTTCGTCTATTCTCCTTGTTACGCTGACATTATCTATGTGTTAAGGAATTTAGGAGCTCCTCCAAGGTTAAGCAAAACCAAAGCCAGATTTTTGAAGTTGAAAAGGATAAGTTTTGCATCCTGGACAATTATGTGTATTGGAAGGATCCAAGAGGGATCTTGTTGAATTGTTTGTTGGAGGAAGATACATAATGGGCTATCAAGGAGTTCCACAAAGGAGACTGCGGGGGGCATCATTACTGGAAGACCACTGCGCAAAAAATCATGAGGGTGGGATTCTATTGGCCCAATATTTTTGCAGATGTATACAAGGAATTTTTCGGTTGTCACGAATGCCAGATATTTGATGGGAAAAGAAAGTTGCAACCCCTGCCTTTAAATCCTATCTCTGTCAAAGAATCGTTTATGAAATGGGGTCTATATTTTATAGGAGAGATTCATCCATCGTCTTCAACTCAGCATAGATGGATACTAAGGGCCATGGACTACTTCACCAAATGGATTGAAGCGATCCCCACAAGGAAAGCTACCGATATAGTTATCATTCATTTTTTAGAGACCAATATCTTGTCTAGATTTGGTTGCCTAGTCAATATCATCATGGACAATGCAATGACGTTCAAGTCTAAGAATATGGAGCAGTTTTGTAGCGATTACAACATAACTCTGGGACATTCTATGTCTTATTACCCACAGGGTAATGGATTGGCAGAGTCATCTAACAAAAGTTTAACCAGGATTATTAAGAAACTTTTGCAGGACAAAAAGAACGCTTGAAACAAGAATCTTATCTACGTGCTATGGGCTGACAAAATCATTACCAAAAATTCCATCTCCACATCGCCTTTCCAAATTGTATATGGTGTGGAGGCAATTTTCCCCACCTCATTGGGATTACCAGTCAAGAGATTGTTGCAAGAACAAGAAGCCAAACCAAATGATGCTCAAATGAGGATAAACCAATTGGTCCATGCGCAACAAATGAGGGAGAAAGTCTTCAACAAATCACAGCTTCACCAAGACAGAATAAAGAGGATTTTTGACAAGCACACTAAGAAAGAGGATTTCAAGGTAAATGATCTAGTGCTGAAATGGGGCGCGAGGAATGAAGACAAAGGGAAGGATGGAAAGTTTGATCATCTTTGGATGGGGCCATTCAAGATTGTCTTGTATCACAAGAATAATGCATATTTTCTATGGGATCTTAATGGAGAGCTCACTAGTGGGGGGCATGTGAATGGCAGGTTCCTCAAACATTATCTGGTTTAAAATTTTTGTTTTAGTCTGTCATGTCATTGTAAATAGCCATTTTTTTAAGAAGGTGTTTTGTGTCAGGAGTCAGCAAAACATTGAAGTCCGAAGTGAAGGCCCTAAGTTTATGATGAGTCTGGTCGTAATTGTGTCAAGAGGGTTTGGGATGGGTCTTTTTCATTTTTTTAGAGTCTATAAATCAAATAAATCCCAATGGTCAGGCACCTGGTCTTTTGTTCTTTGCCACTTCACCGGGAGGATAGCACCCCCATTGGAGCCAGTTGTTAGCACCGTAATTTAATAGTTAGAGTCAGTTCTAGATGAGCCATAGTTCGTGTGTCAAAGTGTGTGAAGTCAGGTATTGGATAAAGAATGGGTTAAAATCAACAATTGGCGGGTCTAGCCCTTCGAGCCGGGAAAGGGCGTCATAATTAGTCATGTGCAACTTGTAAAGGTCCCTTTCCAAAAAGATCGAGTCCTATCGGAAAGAGGGAATTTATGTGCCAGAGGTCAAGGCAAGTTGTTGGAATAAAGGTCACATCGACAGATATAACAACCATCATCACCTAATTATGAAGTCAGAAAGGTTAAGAAATCACGATGCTCATATCACGTATACTCTATAGCTCTTTTCATATGTACTTTTCACACTTCAAAGCGTACCCATCGCATGAGTTTTCTACGCAAATCTTCAGCCTACTTCCAAACTTCTCGTCACCATGGATTTATCGTCCCTCTGCCATGATTCCATCCCTCGCCCATTCAAGTATAAATATTTCTCACCCTGCATGCTTCTCCTTTGCCTTCTGAATTTGTGCGTTGTCTGTGGTTTTTTCTAAAAGTCCTGGGCCCTTTCGTTGTGGGAAGGTCGATTTCCATTTTTTGTATTGTGAGTCGGTTCATTCAATTTGTCACATCTCCTTTGTTTTCAGTCATTGTTTGAAGCCTGTTGGAGTTCGCCTCTCTTCTTTGGAGTTTCTTCCCATCGCGTTGAATTACTTTCCGCATCTCAATTCTCTCTCTCGCAACAAGTCTCTCAGCGCCTTGCCACCACGCCATAATATTTCATTGTGCTTCCTTACTACGACGAGACTACCATTGTTGTTTATCACCGCGTCAATCTCCTTCTATGCCAAAAATTTTCATAGCGCCTGGCGGCCATGCAGTGGAATCTTAGAGTTGATTTTTCTTATCATGAAAAGTTTTTTTCACTGCCTTTCCAACAGGTCACTGCAAAGTATATCATTCTCATTCGTCGCACAAAGAGGGTGTTACCTCTCATTACCGAGCGCGCAAAACAAATACCCATCTGCGTCATGAAAACGTCCCAAGGCGTGAGAAAGAAGGAGCGAAGTGACAGGGTCGTGAGGTCCGAGCCTCAGGACCTGGAATTAATCAACGAATATACTAACATCGGGAACTCTTTTGAACAAGTTGGATGCATGCGCTATTTCTAGAAGATCAAAGGATATAACACGAAACTAGTTGAACAGTTTGCTCTTAGGCTTAATGGGTTCTGTGCAACCATTGCGGGAATCACATTCCCAGTGATGGAGGAAACTCTGTTAGTCATGACAGAGATCCATCTGCATGGTGAAAAGTGGTCTAAAGGCATGCCTTTAGACGTATCATGCTACAAAGGCTTTATCAAGCCAAACTGCCTGAATGGGAAAATCGAGCGGGTGTTCTGAGTCGGTATCTCCGACAACCTTTCCAAAAGATCCTAAAGGTGATTAGAAGGTATTTCACCTATGAAACAAGTTTTGACAGAGTATACCCACATCGCATCGGGTTGTTGATGCACTTCACAGGGAAAAGGCCTTTGAACTTACTTTTATTCTTGCATCGAAGCCTAGAAAGGATGGCAGACAACGTCCAGGCCGAAGCTAACCAACCAAGGAAGAATTTATTTCATCTATCATTGATCAAATTGTTGGTATTCAAGGAATTGAGACGACTGGGCAAATATTGGGATTCATTTATGATTTCAGCCGACATCCCCAAGGACCCCAAAGGAGACTTCCCTCTATTTGCGAGGGAAATAAAATTTCACAGCGCAGGGGAAAGAATGCAGTAGGCCACAAGAAAAGGAAAGGAAATAGAAGACTCGTCATCCCAAAATCCAGAACCCTAGAAAAGAGGCAGGCCGAGGTTGATCAAGAAGCACGAGGAGACCCAAGCTCCCAGTGAACCATGCACCCAATCTACTGCTGAGAAGTTACTCATGCGCATTGTTCAACTAGAACCTACTGAAGTTTCAAGCAGGGGAATTAGTGAAAGATGGAGAAGGTCAGACATTGAAAATCTGTAGGTTCAGGAGTTGTCGCAATAGTCGAAGCAAGTGCAACTCGCTATTGCCTAATTGTATCAGGAGAACAAATAATTGAGAAAACAATTGGCGAAAAAGACTGTTGAAACGAAAACATCGCAAAGCTGAGAAGGCAATGAAAATTGGCTCAAAAACCAGCTCAGAGAAGCGCAAGACATAATCATTCAACTACGTGAGGAACATAGGATGTCAGAGGAAAGAATCACAGAGAAATTCAAGGAATGTGGACTAGCCATGGATAACCTACACGTGACTCTTACCAGTGCTCATACAAAGTTGAAAGGAAATGCGGTCTGGTGGATACAAGTAAAGAATCTGAACAGACGAAACTGATCTCTTAGGAAAACAATCAAAGTATTAAGGTTCCAGGTGAGGCCAGAGGCATGATTGACATGACCCCATTTTGTCCTTTTTGAACATGGCACAAAATATTTCTTTCCACATGTCTCGTTTCTTGCTGAGAAACAAGAAGTCTGACGACACCCATGCGATGGATATTCATCATGCAGAGGTTGTAAACCATTCTATTGAGGAGGACAAGTGTAGGCAAAATGCATGACAGTTTTGGAGGAGATGTGCGGTTCCCCGACCGTCGTTTCCACCTAGAGCGCACGAGTGACAACCAACAAACATCAACTCACCACGTGCATACTACAACCAGTGATCATGCAAAAAAAACCAGATCCCATTACACTAGGCGGCATTACTTTTTACAGTGTTCTCGATCATTCGGGCACCACGCAAAGGAGAAACACTAATGCATCACATCTCGATGATCCAATTTTACTTATGAATGATCGATCATGACAAAGATGTCGGTTATGACATGATTGGGTGCAGTCGGGTTTCCATTTTTAGTAAACTCTATTTGAAAGGTCATCTGGTAGGGAATAACTGAAACCAAATTTCTAGAAGAAGTAGTTTGAGGCATATCAACCCAAGGGGCATGGTTTTTTATATATATTCTACCTTTTCAATGTAAGTCGGGTTGGAAAAGTAGTGTAGACAAGAGACTATTGAATGTAATCTTTGAACCTGATTGAAATATAATGTAGAAGTCCCAAGGCTTTGATGAAAAGATTCTAATGGTGGTGGTTTGATGTACTATGATCCCCTCTATGTATGTACTTTTTGTTTTCTGTATATTCATGCCTTTCCCTTGTTTATTTTGGAATGTTTAGTAAGTCTAGAATTTATCACGCGGTGCTTTAGACTTCGACATTTAAACTATGTGTTTTCCTCTAAGTAAGTTGGAATTCATATTTAATGGTTCTCTGAGTTGCTTTATGTACTTTTTCTCTCACAACACACAATGACGTTTGAACTGAAATACCATTGTCCTCTTAGCCTTTACACTCTCAAAATTTCATTTACGAAGTCATTGATTTCTCTCGCTTTCACAAGGTTGACTCCATAGCCCAAAGTTTCGTGTTTCCTTGCCAGCGAAACCAGGAACATTTCATAAATACATAAATCTAGTCGACAATTCAAATTCATTATCTATTCCAGATTAAGTATCAGAGAGAACCATCTCTAGATTGGAAGGGCTAGTTTCCAGTCTTAAAGTCGATCTGTAGGTTACCTCTGTCATTTGTTTTCTCATCCAGAAAAAATTACAGAGTGGTAACATAATTCTTGGTTGTCTCCTTGTTTTCCATACCTCATGATCTCCTATGGACCTGTTGTAATACCTTGGATAGATTTCTCCCTACTAGTCTCTTCTTTACCATACTCCTCTATGCAACCTTCACTCTCTTTAATAGTCTTTTCTCTCAACAATTCGTTATTGTCTCCCAAGATAATTTTCTTCTCATCAACTTTCAACACATGCCCATATTTATTAAACCAAATATGAAGAGATACATTTTTTACCTCATCCTTTGCTTCTATTAGTCCTATTTCACCATATTCTGACAATTTGATGATGCCTTCCTTTAATCCTATCACAAAGCAATCTTTATTT
>JASDQU010339160.1:0-11155 GCA_032191745.1 Picea mariana
TTTATTATATCTAACTACCATAGTGGGCCTTATTTAATAATATAGTGGACCTAGTCCACCTTACATTGAATGACCACATTCCCATATATTAAATGACTTCCACTAATAACACATAACTACATTCCCATTGGGTACCTCCCTAGGTACCCCATATTACCTCCCTAGGTATACCACAAGGGACAACTCAACGCCATAGTGCACCTTTTTAAATTAATTGGAATCTAAAAGCTAGCGTTTATTCTGCAGATCCATTTTTAACGGATGATTGAAGAAGAGAGAAACGCTCGAAAACTGAATGATCATGAGAGGTATGGGAGTTTCACTCTCAGTCATGAATGTAACAGAGCTTGAGTAGTTGTTAGTTGTTACTTCGATAGGAGAGGCAGTTGGAGGGAAACCTAGGAACCTTCATGTATATGTAGATGCATGGCATACCCAAATGAGGCTGCTGGAGGAGTATTGTCATGGAATAGGAAGTAGAATAGTCTGTTTTAAGAGAGTTGAGACTCTGTTACAGTCCATCCTGCACATATTGTAATCAGAAATTCATCTTAATAGAAAGAAAGAAGTTTTTCCTACATATGAACTTTCTGTGTGTTTATGTATTTCATGAATGAATGTTGTGGATGCATGATAAATTTAATTTGAATTAGGAGGTAGATTTATTTTATCCTCATTGAAATTGTTATATCACTCTGGGTTCTTTAGGTTGTGCAAGGAGTTCCCAACAGAACATTTGAGGTTCTGTAGCCAGCGCAAGGAGTGCGCATCTGAACTCTGAGGAGTTAGAAAGAACCTGCCAGGAGGGTGCACCAGGGTGATAACAATATAAAGAGGGACCCCAAGGTTACTGAATACCTTAGAGGGGAAACTGTCAAGAGGAAGAACTCTGCGTTGAGTTCGGAGAAAAACATAGTTATTGAACACTATGAAAGAAGGAGCTCTACAAGGTGTGCATTGAGCAGGAGGTTGATAGGAGGGCACAAAGTTTCCCTTTGAAAGGAAATAGAAGGGCTGAGAACCTTAGGAGACTGAGTAAATCGAGAATCTCAGGAGAGATAATGCTTTCCAGAAGTACAGATAAGGCCTAAGGTACAAACTTGTAGGAGGAACAAAGGTCGAGACCTTTGGTTACTTAGAAAATCCTCTAAGTCAGAGGAAGTAGCAAGCTCAGGAGGAGTAGTGCAAGTTTGCATGCAGAGCGCAAGTGTGCACCCGATTCGAAGACAATATTCATTGTCAAAGTTCAGGAGGAAAAGACAAGATGAGACCCTTTCAATTGGTTTCACGGGAGAAAGTTCAAAGACCAAGAAATTTGGACACTTAGAAAATTTCCCAAGTTCGAGAGAACAAAGAAACTCAGGAGCAGGAGCGACATCAACCGTAATATCGGCTGCAGGAAGAGATATGGACCATCAGATCTGGGTCAAGGATGAAGAAGGAAGCATAGAGGAGAATAACAGATTCAAACCATTAGATCCGAGTGGGAAGGATGAAAAACCGTTGGATCTAAGGTAAAGTGCATGAACTTTAACCCTTGGCTGCACAAGAGAGTGGACTTGTCAAAGTCCCGAAGTCCCAAAGTGATTTGGGACCGTCCATCATATGGAAGGAAACGTGGTGGGAATCCATCAGTTTGGGTGAAGGCGCTCCAAGCGGAACAAGCTCACAAAATTTTGAAACTTCTGAAACCCGAAGAACTGAAGAGCCGAAGAAGAAATCTGGACCATCGGATCCTGAGGGTACATGGCGAAATATCGTGAACTCCAAGAGAAATTACTCCGGGAGAAAAGTGAAGGAGAAGTTTGATATTTGAAATCGCCAAAGGCCGGAGTCCCAGAGCGGATGACAACCATTGAAAGTGGACACGTGGTGCCATATCTGGAACTTCAGGTACATAACACTCCGGAGGAAAGCAGAGGGTCAAAGTGCCGAAGTCCCGAAGGAGATCTTGATCGTTGATCGAGGAGGAGGTCGAAGGACCATTGATCTAGTCTTGGTTGAAAAAGTGTCGAAGTCCCGAAGAGGATCATGTCCATTGATTTGGAGAAGATGCATGGCAAAATATCTGTCACTCCGGGGAAAATCACTCTGGAAGAAACAGGGATTTGAGAATTGAAAGTCCCGAAGGCCAGACTCACGGAGGATATCGTGGCTGTATATTAAGGGGGGAAAGGTGTCGATAAATCTTCCACTCCAGAATATTTTCATATGGGGAAAGCAAAGTTTGAGAACTGAAACTCCCGAAGGCCAGAGAGACGGAATCATTCATAGCCATTGATTCAAGAGGGAGTTATGCGTCGAGAGATCGTGGAGATCTGGGATCATGCGTGGAAGGAAGAAAGAAGGCAGGAAAGGAAGGTAGATAATAGTCGTTGATCACAGATCATCGCCGAAAGCAAGAGATCGATGGTCGGGAAGGATTGTGGGGCCAGGACATGCTCAGACGTTAATTTTCCTTGAGTGGGCCGCAATTGGAACCACTGTATTGCCAAGGGCATACGTGGCATTTTGTAGTGAATTGCGGGGCAAAACGTGGGTTGGTATAAAACTGTTGGGTATGTGTTATATTCTTTGCACGAGTATTAGTGTCTGAGTTTATGCATCGAGAGTGCAGGGGGATTAGAGGGGGGGCCTCTCATGTGGGGTTAGGGCCTTAGGAAACGTGACATCTACCTCAGGAAACGTGTCATGTATTTAGGTGGTTTTTTCGGCACATGGTTTTTGCCGATGGTTTTCTATTTTCGGTTAAGGAATTAGGGTTTTGGACTAATCCAGGTCATTGGTTTAGCGTTTTGGATGCTGATGGATCCTATATGTGTATTGTATTGTAAACAATGTAACACAATGAATGAATATAATATATGTTGGTTTTCCCAGTTTGGGTTTCCAGGGGAAAAATATCTGTGTAATGTTTGTATTTTCCATTGGATCTTTTCTGTTCTTTTATGAATATCTGTTTACAGTAGACATTGTACAAGGTTAGAATTTACAAAAACCACCCTTGGGAAAGCCTGAAATCACATATTTCAACGAGGTCATATCCAAATTCCATATGAAGGAAGGGGCTAATGGAAAAAGGGCTAGCGCCTGAAACTTGGTGTTTTGGAAGCGTGCAGGAATAGCCCGCGGGTCTGTCAGAACTTGCACACAGAAGGAAGGGGGACCTATGTAAGATTAATAGGGGTCTAGAAAAGGACCGAAGAGTCAATTCAACTCATCAGATTGGAAGATCCTAGACCGGGAGGTTTCCGAACCCCATGAGGGTAGGGGGCTCTACATCAGTGTTCGTTCTCCTAACCGAGTTATTTTATTACAAGTGTGAATGTCGGAYGAGCATAGTGCACTAGAGAAGTCTGTAGAKGATATTTTGATTAACCTCATGGCTAACAGAATCATGTATGTGGGAATACAGGCATCATCGACTGGTAGATTGCAAGAATCCCCATCGAATGCACATTGGTCTAGCTGAACCGCGACTGAGAAAAGAAGCAAGCACCGCGATGATTTGGCTAATGCAAAGTAGATCACGTYGATCTTGCCAGACTACATCCTGCCTCTGGCTGGTGCATTTATCCATGACAGTGTCCCGTGTGACTTTGAGTACACACTGATCACTGCATACCTCCCGAAGGGGATACGCGTAGTTGGACCTCAGTTGGGACTGATCCCATCTCTCAAGATCAGTGACTTCAACCTCAGATACTGGAAGAACTATGCGATGCTTGCATCGCATAGGTACCTGATGAAGATGACTGGGAAGAAGCCCAAGATAGTTCCCCAGCCGTGGATTAAGGAGATTGCGAGATTGACGATCCTCAATGTAATGAAGATCCCCCACTTTGGCCGAAATTAGGAGGCTAACGCTTGCGTTAAACTCCTCCTATCTTTCTACCATGGACGGTATCTATGGCTTGATAGGCACGTCACTGTGGATCCAGCGTTGATCCACCTCATCACTAGATTGAGGATGCACGGACCAGACCCTCATTAGTTCTACCCAGGGAAGGTTGCATATATCTCCCTGGCACAACACATAAAATAGGACTATGGTGATGTGGAGAAAGGAAAGTGAGGCTACAAGGTAGTCTCCATCTATGATGGCGTAGTGTGTCTAGCTTGTTAGCTTATCACTGGAAAGCTCATCCGGAAGAACTTTCCTACGCAAGTCATAGGATTTGTAGTCAACCTCGTAGGGAAGTGTGTCGAAGGAATGCAGATGAACTGGGTGATCTACCTCGTCAAGGAGTTGGAGAAGGACTTTCGTGAAGTGCAAGACCAAGGATACGAATTTCACTTTAGTAGGTTGTTGATTTTAATCGCATTTTTTTCCTAGAAAATGCCGGAAGGAGAAGCCTTCCCAAAAGTCGAGCCATTGGAGCCATTGGCCACAAGGCTATCCACCTTGTGGTACACAAGTGATATGGAAAAGCAGTGGTAATCGAATGTGGTGTTCCACGCATACTATCTATAGCTGAAGTGCGCCATTAAATCATTCCCATGGATGACCCCGAATACTTTACATCACTACAGGTCATTTGTGAAGTTCTGTGCAGACTGACACTTCATCTACATCATTGCGCACAGGGATGAAAGTAAGGAGGAGCTCCAATCGTATTATAAATTGACTGATGAAGACATGGAAGATATCACTAAGGAATGGCGAGTTGAATTCCTTGTATCGGTTGAAGATGCAGAACTCCCCGACCTCGAAATCATCGGAAGTCCTTTGGTCACCCAGACTGAGTATGATGGACAGAGCAGTGCAAAGAAAAAGAAGAAAAAGGAGGAGGTGCAGGACATAGAAAGTGATGAGAAGGACAACGCATCGAAAGAGAGTAGCCCTGATTCAATTGCAGAAGGAGGAGGAGACGAAGTGAACCAAGAGGAAGAATGGGAAGAAGGATACAAGCAAGAAAAAGGTGAAGTGAAAATGCCAAAGGATCCCCTCACTACAAGTGAAACATTGTAGAAGAGGAAAGTTTCCCCAGAGAAACCTTCGGCAAGAAAGAAGGCTCGCGCCAACAAGTCTCAGTCAAAGAATGTGCTCACAGTGGATGATATGGATGTTGGAGTTACTTCACACACACCTAGGATTTATTTTGCCTAAGTTTATTCCTTGTTTATTAGTCATAATTAGTCATTATCCAGTCTCCTATATTTTAGGGGAGAATATTCCACTTGGAGAATATTCTTTTTCAGTTGACACTTCAGTTTGACTAGTTGAGTTGAGTTTAGATGTTGCATTGGTTTTGTCACCATGCAACATTGGGATCATCACCAACTCACTACTCTTTGTTCAGTCAGTTAATTGAAGACTAGTTGACTAGTTAACTCATCTAGGTGGCAGTTCACTCCCATAACTGCCTGAGAGACTAGACTAGGTGGTAGTTTACTCTTGTAACTATTGGTGTGTGTCCAGATCAATCTAGACCACCACTATAGCTCATTAGTTAATCATTTATTCTATATATATTGTAAATTATTCACTCTTTGAGTGTGGAATATAGTTAATGAGAATTCTTCCATTCTTTCTATCTTGCTTCTTATTTCTCAATTTTTTTGTCGATAAGAAAAATGACTTTCTCAATAGATAAGATATGGCCATAGGAAGTATCGGCATGTCTGTTTCTCCCGAACGTTTCCATCAAGTATATGAAGAATCACAAGGATTGACTCCAAGTGAATTATGGACCAGATTGGAGGTTCTATTTGGGAATAAAGAATATTGTGAAGATTTCATGTAGGAGGTTAAACAGATAGATCCAGAAGAGAAGCCATCAGAAGATCAAGCCTCTTATTATGAAGAGTCTTCTACCAACATTTTTGCAGAAATTACTATTCCAATAATTGAAGATGATGTCTACTCCATTTCAAATTTATTTTCTGAAATTCATGTGGAAGTTATACGGCATGCATCTCAGGAGTCACATGCAGACACTTTTGCATGCACCATGCATGGATCTCAGGAGACAAAAAGGGAGCCACGCACATCAGACGCCATTTTGATATTTTATGAGAAAAAATTGCATAAACAAATTGGATATTTGAATTCCTCTCGGGAAAATATCCAATTTTAAAAAACAAATTGTCTTAAACGGAGTCCGGGAACTGAATTTATGATCGTTTCAAAATCAAGAAAATTTCAGCATTTTTCCGGAAACGGCCGTACAGTTTTCAAACTTTCATCCAAAATTTATCTGGATATTATTCAGAAGATAAAGTGGATATGTGTGGAAATGTCAATGATGCATATACTTCATCAGATCCATGCAGACATCTACATCTTCAACAAAATCTTCAAAGAGCACAAACTTGCACAGTTGCGAGGTCTTCTTGGAGTGAAGGACATGGTTTCTTAGCAACTTTTTGTTCCTTATCATTTTTTATTTTATGCATTGTAATTTGAGGGGGGGGGTTTCTCCCATGAGGTTTTCCCTCTTTCCTCGTTTAGTTCATTGTATCTTTTGTATTTGGGTACCTAACATGGCCTCGTAGCCGGGACCCGTTCTTTATTTTCACCATAGTGATGTTCAGTGGGGGTGTTGGAGTTACTTCACACACACCTAGGATTTATTTTTCCTAAGGTTATTCCTTGTTTATTAGTCATAATCAGTCATTATCCAGTCTCCTATATTTTAGGGGAGAATATTCCACCTGGAGAATATTCTCTTTCAGTTGACACTTCAGTTTGACTAGTTGAGTTGAGTTTAGATGTTGCATTGGTTTTGTCACCATGCAACATTGGGATCATCACCAACTCACTACTCTTTGTTCAGTCAGTTAATTGAAGACTAGTTGACTAGTTAACTCAGCTAGGTGGCAGTTCACTTCCATAATTGCCTGAGAGACTAGACTAGGTGGCAATTTACTCTTGTAACTATTGGTGTGTGTCCAGATCAATCTAGACCACCACTATGGCTCATTAGTTACTCATTTATTCTATATATATTGTAAATTATTCACTCTTTGAGTGTGGAATATGGTTAATGAGAATTATTCCATTCTTTCTATCTTGTTTCTTCTTTCTCAATTTATCTCTGCAAATGTGTGTGGTATTATCTAGCTAGATATATTCTATGTAGGTTCAACACATTTACAATTGATCCCATCATCACAGTTGTAGAGGATGCTTCAAAAGACATCTTGTAAAGACACAGAGCAAAGTAGGAGTCGATGTACGACAGAATAGAGAAAGAACTCAAGGACATACAACAAGCTATCCATTCAAGCCGCGCAGTACATACTACGTCGTCATCATCAAAAGCTGCATAATTGGGGGATGAGCCCACCCAATTACGAAGGCTAGAAGATGTAATCGAGGCTCGACTTCGTCAGGTCCAAGAAGAAAAGGAGCAGGCCACAGAGGCCTTAAAGAAAGAAAAGGAGGAGGTCTTAGAGCAATGTCAAATTGTGCAACAAGAGAAAAGTGACATTCAGGCGAAGTTCGAGCAAAACAATGCGAAGATCCAAGAAGAAAAAGACCAACTTCTCGCAAAGTAGATTGTGATCAAGGAGGCAGTAACTAGAGCACTTCGCTCTGTGTCGGGCTTGGCACAGGAGGAAGAAGATTCAGATGAGATACAATTGGGGAAGCTTGTTGAGGCCATTCAATAGCTTCAAGCAAGATTAGCAGAGCTAGAGATCCAAGCAGTACCTAGCACTCCACAAGAAGTGCGCGATCAGAGGGAAGAAGCTGTCAGGAGCGCAGTAGAAAGAATTAGGGCATTGGCCTCAGAGTGTAAACAATTAAGTGATCAAAGTGCACAGACCTATGAGTGCCTTGCAGAATATCCAGAGCTAAGGACATTGGAAGCACATCTCCAAGAGGCGAAGCAGCAAGCATATACCATGCAATCATAAATGAAGTTTCTTATTGCAGTTGAAAAGATGAAGAGGTCGCATGAGCAACGCGTAGTCCAACAGCAGGTTACTACTATCTAGAGCAAAGTTATGGAGGTGACACAAAGACTCCAGTCGGTGCAGAACAAAGCCTGCACACTTTTTGAAGAGATCGAAGGACAAGGCTCATAGCTGGAACAGGTGGTTGTGACAGTAGAACAACATTTGGAAGGGTCTGTCACCGAGCAATTAATACAGGAGTTCACTGAGCAGGAGCCTCTAGTGAAGCAGCAATTCGAGGCAGCTCGAGCTAAGCTCGAGGCCTTAGAAGCAGTGTTTCCTAGATCAGAGTGACTCAGAATGAGTCATAGGTGAGTGTTGGGGGCCTTTTGGCCCTTGACCAAGTTTTGAGGAAACTTTGGTCACGTTTGACCATTTTTGGGACTTCGACAGGCTAGTCGAAGACGGAGCACCTAGGCGAAGCAGAGATCGCGGGATATTGCTCATTTTGTAGACTTTTTGGGATTTATGGTTTATGTAACGAGTATGGGATGTCGACCCATGTTTAGGCTTCTTTTGTAATGTATAAATAAGTATCTAAGTGATGTAAGAAGTACAAGTTATGTGTGATTGTAATCAGTTGTGTGCAAGAAGTAGTGGGCTATGTGGACCATATGTTGTAAGTGTTAATGTTGGCTTAGTGCAAGTGGTTGTAAGAAGGATGTGTGCTTGATAGGAGTTGGATTTGTGCCTTGACCTAACTCGGGGAAGGAGGATCTAGCGAGGTGCGCGCAGATCTCTTGTCCTTTGCGGAGTTGGCTCCATGGCTTTGTGCATAGGATCAGAAGTCTGTAAGAAGCCTGAAGACTAATAAGAAAAGAAGAATATTGGTGGACGTAGCCCCACACTGGGGTGAACCACATATATCATGTATTGATGTTATTGATGTTGTTTATGTGGTTATTTTCTTTGTGCTATTAATGTTATGAATAATACATGCTTTTGATGTTGTAGCTTAGTGCTTAATAATATGAATGAATGCTAGATCTGAGTTAATGTTATGTTCCCAGTGAATGAAAGTACTTGATCTTGGTTATTACTGCATTGATATAGATCTAGGGTTTAACCTGTGAAGTGAATAAGGTTCAAGATCTAATGCATATTATTGGATAAGTGCTTTGTTAAGGTGTTGTAATCACAGATCTGTGTCCCATCTAGGTTGTAGAAACTTGAGTCCTACAACCCCGCCTACCTCTACCTCGAGTAAGACTTCATCTTCTTCACAGGTGTTTCCGAAAGGGTCGGTAGTTAGGGTTTTTTTGGTGCATTGTTGAAGCATTGAACCTTGGGTCTGCCCCTGTGCCAACAACCAGTTATCATAATTCACACACTTCCTGGTGATTTCTTCATAGTATGGAGAAGCACGGGGGATAAAGATATCTTAGGGGGAGATATTTAGAGTCCATGGGTGGCCCAGAGTCATTTCCAGTGATCGGGACAACATGTTTCATAATGAATGTTGGAAGGAGCTACTCATTTTACAAGCACAGGTTTGACTCCTAGTATTAGTTTTTACCCTCAAACAAATGGTCAAGCAAAGATGGTGAACCAACGGGATGAGACGTATCTGCATGACTATGTGAGGTCATGGATAGAGTTGTTACATTTATGTGAGCATTTCTACGACACCACTCATGATAGTTTACAAACCATCCAAGATCAGTAGAGGAGGTATGAAAATAGGCATAGGGTGGAACACATTTTCGAGATTGGAGACGTGGTTTTCTTGAGGGTGAAACTACATAGACCATTTCCATTGAGGAGAGGCAATGTTGAGAGGATGAGGATGCACCTCTATGGTCCCTATAGGGTTACTCGAAGAGTTGGAGAGGTAGCTTATGTGCTAAAGTTGCCATAGGGTAGCCATATTTGCAATGTTTTCCATGTGTCGTGCCTCAAGAAGGCGTGGGGACCACATGTTACCACTTCCATCGAGTTACCACCACTAGATGAGAGGGGGCAAATGATACTAAATCCCTATGAGGTTTTAGACGTCCGAGGAAGGAGATTGAGGAACATAGTGATCATGGAATATCGTATCAGGTGGATGGATTGGCTGGTAGGGGATGCCACGTGGGAGAGTGAGAAAATTTTGCAGCATCCTGGTTTGTGGTTGCTTGAGGGAAAGAAATTTCGGGAAGGGAGGACTATGATATCCCTTTCCAAGTGATCACTCCATATGGATTTTGTAGTATCCTATCTAACTCTCATAGGCTATTGAAAACAAAGAAAAGGGGGTCAAGGTGATTATTTGATGTCACTTGGTTAGAAAATGTTATATTTCTAAAGTGACATTGAATAATGAATTAAAAAGGTGTTTTAAGTGACTTGAGTTGATAAATTCACTTTAATTTATTAAGAGGGTAAAAAGGGTCTGAAAAGGGTCAAAAAGGAAATTAAAGGAGAATGAGGGCACCCTCTCTATTTATGCATTGTTAATTTCTTAAAAGAACAAATTTGAGAGAGCCCTTGTGGATTGGACGCTTGGGACGAAAAACCTGAGAGAAAGATTGGGTTCAGTGGTGAGACTATCCACCCTAGTCAAATGTGTAGGAAATATCATTCATATATTTCATTGTGCTTTTCTGTAGCTGAGTTTCCATTAATTAGCAACTAAGTTTTCTTTGGAGAAGTCGTTTTCTTTGGAGAAGGTTGGTTGTCATTGATGTCAACCCTTGAAGAAAGACCCGTAGAACAAAGGTTTGGGTAATGGACCCAATAGTGTTTGATGTAAATATGACTCATTATTGNGGTTTATAAGAAGTAAATATGGATGAACTCCAAAGTGGTCCCCTTATGGTGAAAACCCTCACGGGAAGATGCTTTGTGGAGTAAGAGAACCCATGCTTAATTGTGGAATAATGAGATGAAGGAAAGTGAATTTGTCAGGGAAAATATCCTGTATGGATAGTTGTTGTCATGTCATTTCTGGTGGTATGTGGAACGTCACATAATTCCTCACGGTTAGAGAGTTATGGCCATGAGAAGTAGGAGACCCCAGGTTTGAGTAATGGACCCAAGTTTGTTTGATGGGTAACAGTATGAGTTATGATATATTTTCAAATAATACTATTCTATATGGATATTACATGTCATTCCATTTCTGGTGGTATGTCGAACGCCACATAACTCCTCACGGTTTGAGAGTTATGGCCTTACGAAGTTGGAGGACCCTCATATGTCATCTAGAAGCCCCAAAAGGTCAAAGTAATCAAAGTGGTTTAAGAGATTTTAAAAGGTAAATAATAAAGTG
>JASDQU010339162.1:0-12495 GCA_032191745.1 Picea mariana
ATTCTATTTTATTGAAAGGTCTTATTAATATTGACCTTTATTACATCCGAATACATTGATCTACCTATGTGCGGGTTAGGACCTTAACATAAGCTAACTTGTAATAACGCTTTCCAATTTGTCCTGCGTAAAGAATCTAGTTCATTTGTTCGATGGGAGGAAACCCGCATCAGATCCTCTGCAAGCCTCTAGTAAACAGTAAGTAGCAGTGTTCTTTTGAATATCGATAACAGAACAAACAAGACATAAAAATTACAACAATCTTATAATTTACAAATCGTCACATTTAGATAAATCTGTGTGCAAGGACTATACAAAATGATTCAATTAACGAAGAAGAGAAATCTTTGATTCATTAACTGAAACAAACTAATTACTGTATTTTTAAATATAAGAGAGATCAGACATGGATAACATATAAATTAAATCACATCAACATGCAAAGAATTATGATAGCTAAAGTAGTCGATGATTAATTGCAAACTGATATGCAGAATACTTGAAACAAAAGTTGGATATATTGAAAGCGAAAGTTGTTACAAGACATCAACTTTCGTCTCTGTCTGAATCATAAATCCATAATCTGGTTCTCTCCACAGTGATGATGATTATTACAAAAAATAACAAGTATTTAAAGACCTCCCACAGGGTAAAACATCCCTGTGGGAATTATCAAAACAGTTTACACAAAATCTGGGATGATATCCCAAGTCTCTATTTCTGACTCAAACTAACAATTTAAAATAAAAACTACATCACACAAATATCTCCTATATTGCCACAGCATGCCCAAATTGATCATTGCAATTTGTATGTACCTGAAAGAGGAAAAAAATAGACAAGTTAAAAGGATATTTTGTTGATAAAATTGATAAAAATCTAATTTTAAAGACTAGCTACAGAATCTTCCGATTCTGTAGCTGGTCTAAATCAAACATAGAATCGTTTTAAAACCAATTCAAAACTCAAAAGTATTAAATTCAAACTATTAAACAAGTATCTAATTGCTATTTGAAAACAAACGAATCATTCAAATCAAAAACTGTTATACTAATTTGAGAGCAAACAAGATTATGATCAATCGAATGATTACAGAGATACATGTACTCTGTTCCACTTGTTACCACAATTTTGGGTAAACAGAATCGTATTGGATAACTCAACAGTAATGAAATCGTTTTCATGAACCAATTGAAATCAACACCAATCAATCGCTTCTACTAAGTTGGGCACGACAAAATCGCATAACTAAATAATAACTACATTTGATTTTAGCAGAAAGAATCTACTGTACAGGATCCACAACATAACCGTTTTTCATAATCAAACTATGAAAGAATCATTTCGAATAACGAATAGAACTAATCGAAACTCAAAAACCAATTCATTATATTAATTCAAGCCACTCATAAAATGAAATTAAAATTTAAATTCATACCTGGACCATCAAAAAACAACTTTGTCATGATAATTTGGAATTGACGAAAGCTGTTGCAGCATCAACATTCCTAAAAACAATCGAACCAGTGGTTTTTTGCTTCTTGTCATTAGCTTGAATCTTGTCCCTTTGTTTTGATAGCACTGTGACTTGGTCTTCTAACGATTTTATTTTTGATTGCAGCAAGGGGATGTCAGTGAAATAACGCTCTATCCACACATTGCATTGGATGCATGATGTTTGCTTGGGCTTCGAAATTGTAGGCGAGGGTTTGTTTAAATCACCGAAAGTTTCATTATGTAGCTTGATTCCTGGGTAGTTAGGATTGTTCTTTAGGCATGGAGGCAAATTAGATACATAGTTGTAGGGTTTCTTGGAGCATAGACCATGGGAATAAGGGTACTCTCCAGCTAGGAATCACTTGATATCGGAGTCCGAGCCCTCACTCAGAACTATGGGCTTTTGATCGACGTTTGGTTTAGGTTTATTCCGGGCAAGTCTCGATATCAATCGAGCATTCTTTTTATCCTTGTTGTTGACAGTAGGGTTACCCTTAACTCTCTTACTCATAGGCTTCTTTACAGCCTCAGTCTTGTCTGTTATGATGTCAGGTAGGTCGATATCAGGGCACACAGAGAATTTGGCAGGGGATAGGAGGATATGGAATGGCACGGGTGGCCCAACCATAGTCTCACTGACCACAGACTTGTCGATTTGAAGAGACTCTGAATCAACAAAGCCATTTCGAGATAGAAAGGATTTCCAATTATCGTCGTGAAGGTTTAAATGGTGGACGACGATGAGTCTAATCAAGCCATGGTGAAACAAGCTACTATCAGCCTTCTCGCGTTTGAACCTCTTAGCCATTTTGTAAAGACTACGCAAGAAGAAATGTGGCATGTTCAAAGGATAATCCATGAAATTCATCAACAATCGGAGGTGATAAAGAAAAACCAATCCATACCGACCTTCACAGGTCACAAATTGTTTAACCATTATCAAAAGATCGTGCCACCTAGGTTTAAGGGTGGAAATAGGCATACCCTTGTCACAGGATGTAACCTTTCGTGATATGAATAGAAAAGACCACGACACTTCGTCGAATTTGGAGTTTTTGAGCCATCTTTCCCTTGTGGCCGACATTCCTGTAGCAGAGCTTATGAATTCTTCATCCAGCTCAAGCTGAATGTCACCAATTTTAGCCCTACACCCGTCAAAGGTAAGGGTGAATTGTTGTGCAACAAAAAGATTGAAACCCTCGAACCTCTATATAAACACCAACCAACCATTGTTTTCTAAATCCTTATGGGCGTTATCAAATAACAAAGCTTGGTTACCGTTCGGCTCAATGCGGACCACCGGTGCCATAGACAGGAGCACATGGTGAGCAGGGTGTAGGGGCTAGGGTTTGAACATAGTATACGCAGAGGCAGAATGCTTACAGGCTTACCGAAAACACCAGGGGTGACCCGAGATAGGAGAAAACATTTATGACAGAACGTGCGAAGGTGGTGGAGCTATTTCGGCCCATGCGGAATAGTCATTACCCATAGTACAATTGTTGGCACGTATAACTATTCAAATGACTATGCATATGTGTTAAAAACTATGCCATCCAATCAGCCAACAAAACCTATGGTAAGTGGATAAAACACTCGCGTGAGCAATAGTCATAGTTTCAAAATCAAAACAATAAATCGAAATCACACCAAGGGTTTGATTTATATGAACTATGTGTTGTATGAAACAATTTATACTAAGGGTCTTGCCACAACACAAAAGCGTTTTTATGAAACCAATGTGCCAAGTGAGTCGATCAAAGAACATATAAATCCAATCACCATTGCATCACAAATTCAATCACTTATAAAACGAAATTATATAATCAATCAAAGAATGCCAAATGAGTACAGACCAAGGGGTCTTTCCAAATGTATAATCATGAGTAAATTAGAGGCACAATGACCATAAAGAGTGATCATAGAAATCTAGTGACGATTTTAATGTGACTTCAAAATCAAATTTTTCACGCTTGCAGTCGTGAAAACTAGAACCAAGGTAAGTGTGCGAATGTACAAAATAATAGTGTCGTTTTATTCAAGGATTGCGACAAAAATTAAGGTTTGCAAAACACTAGTGTAGGCATCTTATAAGGATAGTATAAAAATGTGAATTGGCTGCCAACAATGAGCTAGAAGCAGACTTGCCCATAGAGTGCCATATCACATATCTAAAGTTGGCATTACAGTTATTGCTAGACACTCTATCGCTTGAAGATCATTTATTATACCTCGAGCAGGTCAATGAGAAGCACCGTGATGTGGACTTGGATAATGAGGCTCACAAGCAAAAATTCAAGTGTCAGTATGATCGGTCTATTCGTCCTCAGATTTTTTCTGAAGCCGACCTTGTCCTGGTCTATGAGCAAGATAAGGACCCCCTGGGGGCAAGCAAGTTCAAACCCATGTGGTTCGTACCTTTCATCATGAAAGAGGTTCTAAAGAAGGGTGCTTATCGTCTGGTGGACTTTGAGGGAAATGATTTGGCGAAGCCTAGAAATGGGCTCTACCTCAAGAAATATTACTTGTAGGTGGGTCGCCTCGGGTGACTTCTTGTACATATGTATAGTTCTTGTACATTTGCTTTTTTATCTTTTGTTTTTTTTTGGTTTTATGGACATGTTATTTTTGATGTCATATTTTTCACTGTGGCATATGTCAAGTGAATCAGATGTTTTCATTAGGTTCGCGAACAGTGCTAGACGACACACTTAGAGGCTTGCTTCCATAGCTTGGGTGATTTTCACACCTTAGGGCTAGTTTCTATCTTCAGGAGGTATTTGTTTAGGTGACGCCACAAAAAATGTTGTCGAATACAGCGCAGTCTTAGAGTTTCTTCGTGACACTTTCTCGCATGGTATCTGTCACCTCTGAGTCTACTTAGATGCTCAACTGGTTGTGTCTCAATTAAATGGAGTTTACCGCATTCATGATCCTACTCTACACCGATGATTCCTTAGGGTACGTCTCTTGGAATGCAGATTTGATTACACTATGTATATCCATGTTCCTAGGAGATTGAATCAAATCACAGATACTCTAGCTAATCATATATTAGATTGGAATATTGCACACATATAAGAAAAATCACACACATGCACATGTAAATACATTTGTAAATAAATGTAATCCATAAAACACAAAAAGATGTAAATACGCATATATATATCACAAAGTATCAGAGTACATAGGTGGGTGCGAGCGCCTCAAAAAATATGTGTCCAGTAAAGATTCACGGGGCTTGTGCCCTCAAAAATATACAAAAGGTTCCCTCGGCACATAAGAAGTCTAGCCTAGCTAAGGACAGGGTATGTTGGCCCTTCCATAGTGAACAATGACGTTAGACAAACACCGAAAGAGCTAGACCCAGGTTTGTGGTACCCCAACAACGTGAGTCTAGATAGATGGTGGGAGATCCTTGATCTCCACCATAGGAATTCTACGAGTAAGCGTGGTGAGGTTCCACTCCACTCACCTCAAAACTCTCTCAGCCTCCCCAGCTAGAGGTCCCCCTATTATTGCTGGGAAACTTTTTGGAGTTTTGGGTAATTTTAAAGGTCCTTTGGTAAAATGTCATTTTTCCAACTTGTTGCATCTAAGTTAGGATTCCACCTCCACTTTCTGTATCTTGTTGTCTTTTTCACTTTTCCATAGGATCAACCCCACCGAGTTGCGACACAGAACAATAATTGTTGCTTCATAAGTGTCGTAATTTAGTGGTAGAGCCTCCCCCTTCATGGATTCCCTAGGTAGATCCTGGTTGCATTTTTGGTGTCCATGTCATCACTAATGACTATAGTCTCAGGAGTCCTTTTTATTTTTTCCTGATTACAAGTTTGAGCCTCATTTTCTTGATTCATTATCACTCTTGACCTCACCCTTGAGACTCCCAAAACACAACGGGTCTTCTTTTAAGCCCTTTTCAGACCCTCTAAACATGAAAAGATTGTTGAGCGATCTTGTTGCCCTTCATGCTCGCTAAACTGAAATTTGAAGGCACATCTATCTGATGGTAATTTACCCCTTTTTTAGTCTGGATGGTAAACTGTACGAACAAATTTATACTCTAGGAGCCTCGATTCTCTAGAAGAGTATTCTCACGTAAAATTTTAACCCTTTTTCAGGCCCAAGGGACTAAATTTACGAAAAAGGAACCCCCACGGAGTCCATAGTTAAGCTCTTTTAAGACTCCCTAAAATTGAAAAGATTGTTGAGTGACCTTGTTTCTTCATACTCGTTAAATTGGTCAAGAAGAAAACCCCTTACAGAGTCCATAGTTAATCTTTTTTCAGGCTCTTTAAATATGAAAAAATTGTCGAGTAATCTTGTCTTTGTCACACTCATTAAAATGGTTTTGAATAGACATATTTTCGGTGCTAAATTACCCCTTTTTCGAACCGACTAGACTACCTTTGAAAAAGGTACATCACTGGAGTCTCCTTTTACATTTTTTCAGACTCTCTAAAAATGGAAAAACCACCGAGATTACCTTCGATGGGCTCGTTAAAATTACATCGAAGGGCGTTATCATCATGTCTTATTAATCACATTTGAATTCCTTTCTTTTGGCCTAATGTCGGCTCCATGTTCCTCTCAACTAAACCATATGAAGCATGCCTTATACGCAATCCTTGTAGCACTTTGCCTCTGCATCTTGACACCTTGACCCATGGAGGGATTTTCCCGAGTGACCTTTTCCTGCATATGTCTCCTTGCTCTAAGCATTAGTGTGTTCCTTTCACTTGGAAATAGTATGTTTGCAACACTTATTCCCCCTTTGTCACGTAGCATTCTTTTATTCTTTTTCAAGCTTCCCGGAAATTATTGAAAAAAAAAAAAAAAAAAAAAATCAAATATACCCCAAAAAGAGGAAGGGAAAGTTGTTTACTTTTTTGGCAGCACAATGAGTCTCCCTTAGACAGAGTGCATCCTTCCATTTGTTCATCAATATCTAGGATTTAATATGACCTTAGGAAGTTGTTCTCATTACATAGAGTTGTGTCCTCCTCCATTTCGTTATTATTCCAAACATATGGAGAGTTTACATTGCCTCCTACATCATGAAATTATGTTAATACCATGTTGCATGAGTCTCATCATTTGTCATGCTATTGTCCAAGGGAAGTTTTTATCAAGCTTGAGTTGACCCCCTTGCAGTTTGTCTCTTGACCTCATGCCCGACCATCCCAAAAATCCCAATCAAGTCTTTGTTTGAAATCAATGAAGCCCTCAGCCTGATCATCTAGATCATCTAGTTTGTTCGCGATGAAACATTGAAGACCTATGGGTAGTGAATTCGTACACTCATATTACACTCCTACCTGAGCTATGAAGATTTTGAAGTTGTTTCTCGAGCTCTAAAAGCCTCATCTCTAGCCATCAGGCATCATTAGTTTCATGAAGATGGATACTATACATGTATATCTTTTTGATTTCGAGATGTAGATCCATTGTGTATTTCTTGTGGCTACACTTTATATAGTTATATGACATGGATCTGTAGTGTATTTGATTGGTAGCCATGATTGTATTTCATTCCAAGCATGGGTATGCCCGCCTCGGTGAGAAAAAATTTATTTTTGCAAATGGCACCTCCTGAACTCTGATTCCTGGGCTCACTCGCTTCGTACGTTGATGAATATTGGTAATGTATTTTGGCCATCACATTCTCTTCTGACCTCACACATTAGGGGGAATCTTTGATAACCCTAATTTGCACCAAACATGCATACCTAGCATCAGGCCGTCTCACTTGCCATTTTTTCCAAGCCACCATTGAACAACTCTTCTAAAAAGACATCCTTTTGAAGGCATATGCACCCTGCACCACTTATGCCTGCGTATATATGCTATATGACCCATTACAACCCACGTATACTGACAAAAGAACAAAAAATAGAAAGTTGCAGACATAATACAGATTTTCGAGTAATTTCCTAAACCATTTGACCACTCATAGCCGGTCACTCAACCGGATAACTACCCTATTTTATCCTATAAAAGAAGAGGTAGCAGTCCCATTTGAAAAGAGAAGAATAAGAGAAAAGAAACTCTGCCCTTTTTGTATTCCCCTTGCCCCAATATTTTGCAACCATTTTGTGAGAACTGAAGAGGAGAAGCATATGTGGAAGCAGTTGGTGCATAGTTGAAGAGAAGCCCAGGACCAGATTCAAGGAGTAGTAGCTGATATCACCATTGTAAGTGACTTTTGTGAGGTTAAAAAAAAGAATTACATTTCTCGTCCTTCCATATGAGGTGTTCAATATTCGTTTTTGATTGATATTTTATTAGAACATCTAACCCACTAATTCTATATATAAGATGCATGTTCGTAGTTCTTTATTTTTCTGTTTGTGAATGCAAGTTGTCTTTGGGAGGAGACTTGCAGTTGAGGAGAAACCGAATGCAAAAGGATCAACACCAAATTTGGAGTTCAAGGTAGAGTCACCAGATCATTTTATCCTTGTGTTTTATGCATGAATGTGGGTTCTATGCCGGGATAATAGTAAAAAGTAGGAGACTTTAGACGGTTATTTCTGCATGCATTACAAAACCCTTAATGCTAGTCCGTAGGGGGTTTTCCCACCCACATTAGTTATAGAAAAGATTCCAAATTGACCTAAAATGGATTTTACAACTCTCCCCTTTTGGAATGATATACAATCTTTTCTCATCCACTTCTTCAAATTTTATTACATTTTTCACCCATGCAGTTTCTCAACACTTTCTTGTTTTATAATTTATCATAACCCTTATTGAAGGCACATGTTAATTAAAAAATGCATGACACCCATTAATCGAATAATTGATCCCCTTTTTTATTTCACTTTTCCAATTACCATAGGAAAATACCACGGGCTTCCAAACCCATGGTTTTGAAGCCCCCATTTCACTTTTTACTTTTCCGCATGCACCCCTTTTTTAATATATTTGTAAATGTATATATAGAAATCAATCTTGGAAATGTTGAGTGTATTTCTAAATCTGTAATATGACATTAATGACAACATTATTCCTTTGACATAAATGACATAATTAATCCTTTGACACAAATGACAATATTCCAACAATCTCCCCCTTTGTCATTGTTGGGAGAAGACCTATTTTGGGAAGAAATGTTATTTTGGCCATAGGCCTATTTTGGGAGAGAGATATGTTTTTGGGAAAGACCTATTTTTGGAAAGAAAGACCTAATTTTGGAGCATGCACAACAGGTGGCAAGAAAGCAACATGCAGAAAAAGAAGGAAACACAATGTGGCACGCAGGAAGAAAATCCTAACTGTGATAGGGTTAGGTTTTTTGACAAATATTGTAATGACTATAAGCCTATAAAGTAGTATAAATAAGGACCTAGGAGTTCTAGGAGAGATAGAGAGGAGGAAAAAGGGAGGAGAAAAAGGAGGAAAAGAGATTTCGGTTAAGTATTAAGAGTTAATTGATTGGAAAATTACTGATTGTAATAAGTCTTGTAGAAGAGTCAAATAAGTTAGTCTTTGAGGGTTAGGTCACAGGCTGAGGATCCTGGTATTATCTAGTCATCCTCACAGAGGGTTCCTACCCTCATTTTGACTGTATCATTGAAGATGTAATGTGCGCAGCTCAAGATTTTACAGCAGAATAAATAAAAGAGCAAATAAGCCAGATATTTGTGGACATAGCCCCAGGAGGGGGTGAACCACCATAAACCTTGTCTTCTATGTGATTTTTAATGAAATATTTACTTTTTTGTTGATCATTAGCTTAATAATGAATGGTTAAAATAACTTTATCGGCATGCATGCATAGGTTTAAAGATGAATAAATCATAGAAGTAGATGAATGAATAAAATGGATAATTCATAAGGAAGAAACAAGCCACCCACAATCCCCACTCATTCCTAGACTACAAACACCTGAGTATTGCAGTCCCCCATAAAAGCTATCTCGGGTTATACTATGTTGTGCATCCTGTGCATAGTGTCACCTTCTTGTTTACCGGGAGGGAGGATAGTTATGAGGGTTTTGTTGGAAACATGTTTGGGATCAGAACCTGGGCCAGCCTAAGAGGAAGCTACCCACCAAATGGTTTTGTTGTTGGGACAAACTACACAGGATTGAGTGGACAGGATACGTGGAAGAAATGTGTGGAGGATTAAAGTACAGAAGGGAATGTTCAGGCCATGGAATGCAATGAAGGAAGAGATTGAAAGATGGTTGAAAACAAAGGAACTTGAGTTTGTGCAAAAGGACAACAGAATCCCTAAGTTAACACCACAAAACTATCTCGACAAATATGTGTTTAGAGAATTTCATGAGGTATTTTTTATGATTTACCACATTTGTTACAGAAGTGGGAATTGAGGTTAAAGGAAAACCACCCTACAAATCCAATCCAAAAACTGGAGTGGTATCCTATGGAGATCGTGCAGTTACTACAAGTTAATAAAAAATTTACGCGCACAATAGATTTCTGGTTAGATAGAATTGTTGCAGGGTTTATAACTGAATTTGTAGTAGNAACAGAGAAATATTTTCTAAAAGGACCCAGAGATAGGTACATCATATCGTTGTATACTTCAATCAATATTTTATTGTATGACAACAGTGTGATCACCATGGAATCAGACAACTAAACTTCCCTTTGTGCATGGGGGAAGGGGGGAAGCACTAACATGAGGTTGAGAAATGGACATGAAGATGAATAAGGGAAAGAAGAAGGAGTCCATGGAACCAATCTTGATGGAATATAATAATATAAAGTAGATAATGGAAAAATATGGGAAGATGCACAGCGAAATACCCTACCAATCTAAAATGAATAACAAGAAGATAGCCATAGCCGACAGAGAGGGATTGGAGAGCGATGAATAAGAGGTAGAGGATCTCTGGGCTATGGAGAATATTGAGGAAATATTTAATGCAACATATAAATTAAAATAGGAGGTCCAGGGTGAGTAACAGAAGGAAAAACTGCAATCCATATCACCGTCAGTGTGAAACCTACAACCCCATGTGCAACTAATACACCAGAAACAACACCAACATTTAGACAAACGGATTTTAGTGGAAGAAGAAAAATATGATAGGGGTCCAATAAAGGAAAATAAATTTGGGGAGAATGTTTAGGAAGTAACAGTCAATTATCTACACCATGTGGAGGAAGGACATGATACCACAATTAGATTACTAGAATTTCGGGGAGAGGCATTCGAGGACCCTGGAAAACACTTATTCATTTGTGAGAAGATATGGTAAGAAATCAATATCAAATATTAGAATACAAATCTTGTGTATTTAGATATCACACTAAGAGTCCATGCATTGGACTCGTACATGAGCCTAGATGAAAAAATTCCATAGGGAGTATGAAAGACTGTCACAGATGTGAAAAAACTATTGGTAAAAAAATTTCAGAAGCCAAGCTCAGAAGACTATTACATGAATGAAATGATTGAAATTAGGTAGAAACCAGGTGAGTCCATTTGGGAGATTGGTCAAAGATTCAAACGTTTAAAATTTAAGTTCAAATATGGAATTAATTACATGCAACGTAAGCACTTATTTGTGAACTCATTGTTACCACACTTGAAGTATCCGTTAAGACAACAAAATTTCCAAACTCAAGCAGAGGCTCGATAGGCATCCCTGCCGCTGGAAGAGAACTAGTATCACTAGACAGATCCAGTAGTAGAGGATCTAAAGGAGGATTTTAAGAATCTAACATTTCAACTTAAACAAAATAAGGGCAAAGAGAAAACAAAAGTTGTTTGGTGTACACTATGTCGGACAGAAGGGCACCATAAGAACGAATGTCCAACTTTTGTGTAGTACATGGCTACAGAGGTGCCAAACCCCTTTCCAATAGGAGGACCATGGTGTGATATTTTTAAGATGAATTGGAATGATCCATATCATTTTCCAATGAATCATAAGTATAATACAATACCAAAAAGTTCATATTGAATTTTTTGCAAATCAGTGGGTCATGATGATAAGGATTGTAGAATGATGGAGCTRATGAGAGAAAGAACTTCAGACACTTATAGGGTGCAAGAAGAAATGATGATAGGAMAAGCTTCACCTCAGTKCATCCAGGTACCACCAGCATACAACAATGCACATTCRCAGTACAATAATGCACAACCATAGTATAACCACACRCAGTATAACYAGGTACCCCAATACAACACACCATGAGGATATTAAGGTGGATAAAAAGGTGCAAGACGAGGAAGAGGACTAGTAGTGTTAAACAACTGCTAACAACCAGGACATTATGAAAGGTATTTTCCTCTTCCATCCGTGACATGTATGTATTTTCACACAGCAGACCATGACAAATAAGATTGCCCAACACTCTTAGGAAAGATCCTGGAAAAAAAGGATCCAGAACAACCAAAATGTCCAGTGGATTTCTACAAAAGCCAGGGATGATGGGAGAAACATCAATATAGTCACTAGAGTAGGAGCCAAGATAGGAGTTGATGCAACAAAGCAATATCCATATCAACACCAATGGGTTAAGAAGAATACTGAGCCACATAAGCAGTTTGACATGTGGAAACAAAAGGAAACATTTAAGTAGGATAGAAAGGATTTTCTCAAGAAGAACGATGTGTTTATATAAGTCGCGTAGAAAACTCATAACCCACCAATGTACAAGATTCCATATTCAATGGACCATACTAGTAAAGGACAACCTTTAGAGAAAGTAAGTACCATAAAGACTTTTCTGCAATCCTGTGTTAAGTTATTGATTGATCCATCATCTGTTAAGGTTTTAATTTTCTTTCTAGAAAGATGAAACATAGAGGTAGAAGGGAAGTTAGAGAAGAAAACAGTCAATCATCTCCATACAGGAAGAAGGACAAGTAGATAATTCATACTGAATACTAACATTGGGGATTTCAACATGGGAGATATTATACTGGATTTAGGCTCTGGAGTAAATGTCTTGCCTAAGAATACATGGCAGTGTATGGGAGAAACCACATTAGGCTATTCACCTGTCCCATTGA
>JASDQU010339163.1:12632-23056 GCA_032191745.1 Picea mariana
TATATATTAATTTACTTTTCAATCCAATGTCGTCATGAAATTGTAGTTTAATTTGAATTAAATTTTGAATATGGAAAAATATATTATTAGTTGAAAAGGTCCATTGAAAGTAATATGATCATTTATACGAACAATGTTTTTTTATCATTTATACACTCTATCATCAACATAAATACTTTATTATTGATCTGCATTACAATTGATCTATATTATTATATTAAAATTTAATTTTAAACTCAAAAACCGGGGGGGGGAGGCGTTAAACTGAGTAGTCTAAAAAATTCACATTCCTATCCTAAATACATATTTTAGTGCTCAACATAGATATACTCTGATTCGAATCTGAGGAGATCCCTAACAAACTTATTTTACATTAAGTTCAGAAAACCTGGACTTTTTTTGTCGTCCCCTGTACCAATTTTCACCTATCAAGTCTTCTTACCCTTGATCGCATGTGGGTGTGGATATCTTGGTAAATTTTATTGTTTTGTTTTTCCTTATAGAAAGAATTTTATTTAGGGGCTTTTTTGTTTCATAATTTAACTTCAATAACCCTCTGTGTTTTCTTTGTTTAGTAAATTTCAATCAATAGAGTGATCCCACTCGTGTAAACTCCCTAGTAGCATTCAGTTCCCAAATTCTCTTCAAGAAGTTTATGTAGACGCTACCTTACCTATGTGGCTCTTCTTCAAATTATTATATCAAGGAGAGAAGGGAGACCTCAACCCATTTGTCACCTCTCTGTACTTGATTGTTTTATATTAAATGAAAGAAATTACTGAGACTCCTCCACTTGGTGTTACAAAAAAAATTGTATCCAACTCTTGACTAGAATTTAACATCGAGTTGGTGTTACTCCCTTCCACAAGAAAAACTTGAAAAATATTTGTTCTATGATAATTTCCATGTATACTTTAGATTACATTTTTATTTTTAACCTTCTTCATTCCCTTAAGATATTCTTGTTGTGTACTAGTCACGAACTTGGATCATTAACTAAAGGTGTTGAATCAATTAGAATTGAGGAGATATTAAATTATACAAAATACTAATTCTAATGTTAAAGAATGAGTACTCAATAAATTAAGTTGGTATTAAAAAAATTAGAATAGAAAATTGATCTTCTAAGGTTATTTCTTCATTTGTTATGTAAAAGATTTTTATTTCAAATTAACTAGGTTGAAATAATTGCATGGAATTTCAAAATAAGTCAATGGATCTTAACATAAAGGCCCTTGCACGAATTATTTTTCTTTCAAATAGAAAAAAGATCTTATATTAGAAATATAATGATAACTTTCAATATCAGTCCAAAGGGAAATTTACAATTGCTATCCAAAATCAAAACTTAACCTCCCCAAATACAAAAAATGTATCATAGAGTCTTTACAAAACAAACTCCATCCTGAAAATGTCCTTACACAAAAACAAGGATCTCAATTCAAAATCATAAATACCTAGATTTAGACTATAGTTAAACATTCAAAAGGTTCTACATGAGCACCCTCCCCTTTTGCATAAAATAAGAAACCTTCATCCAAGTATAAAACCTGCTTAGAAAGCTGATCAACTTCCCTATTAAATTCCCTATAAATATGTTGAATTTGTAGAGTCTGGAAATTTTCACTCAACTAGTGAATTCTTGACATCCAAGGCTATAAAGTGATCACCTGCAGATTATTTTTAAAATAAAACCATTCAAATAAAACTTATGAATCTCCAACCAACTGTAAACAAGAAACTTGTTTGTAGTGAGAAAAATACAAAATACAACATAAGGCCAATAGTCCCCCCTTCGTATTGGTCCCATACGCACAATTCATTTTAATACCGAAGACACACAAAAGTGGGCATTCAAGAATAGCACCTGCACCACATCTAACTCCCCCATTTTGAGAAGCATCATAAAAAAAACCAACTTCAATATTACCCTCCAACAAGGGAGGACGAGCTATTCTTTGAGACTGGACATAATTAACTTTTTCTATCTCACCCAAATCTTGCATAACTCAGTTACACACCCTATAAAGAGACAAATTGTGACCTTCAAAAATAATCATATTTCTATGTCTCCAAACTTCCCAACAAATGAAACAAGGAATTTCCTTCCAATTTCCCATCTCCTTAATCCAACACTGGAAACAATCATGGAGTTGACCACAACCCCAATCTTTTTTTTAATAATAAAAAGTTGAAATATACTTCCAAACTTATTTGGAGAAAGAAAAACGAACCATCAGATGATTTATCGTTTCCTCCTCCTCTCTACACAATTCAAATCTACTTAGACCAATAAAACCTCTTTTTGACAAATTGTTCCAGGTTAGAACTATGTTTTCAATCAACAAATAGCTAAATAATTTAATTTGCAAGGGATTCTACCACTTCCATACATCAAACATCAAATCCTATGAAACATCATCAAAATCATCTAAAAATTGTACTCATAGGCATGTTTTGCAGAGACTTTTCCACCTTTACCATCCTAAGACCAAACAATTGAATCATTTTCATCAGATAGCAAAAAACCAAAATGCTTAAGTCGCCCCACATAAATATCCCATTCATCTTTTTTCTCTCTAGAAAGATCAAGCATCTCCACACTTTTCCAATTAAAAATGTTTAAATTTCATGTATCCATAGAAACAACTTGTGTCAAAAACTTCAAGCCTTTTGAGTGGAGCATAGATACTAAATTTTCAAATAGTTTATAATAAGATTGAGACCCTATCAAAGGATCCAATATGATACGAATATCCCAATCATTTCTAGGCTTCCAAACAATCCAATCTGTGATAATATGCACTGAACAAGCAAGGCCCCTCCAACAATTTGAAATGCCTTTTAAGTTCTTTCTCCCTTCTCTAAACCATTCCACTACGGATTTATTTTTAAAGTATTTTTTAAGTATCACTACATGCCAAACACTTGGAATCTTTAGACTCCTCCACAAACTCATTGTTGCCAGTGCTCTGCCAAAACAAAATATGTTTTTAAAGCCCCATCATCCTTTCTTTTTTGGCTTACAAATCCTATTCCAATTTACCAAATGAATGCTTTATTTATCTTTTTTAACAGACCACCAAAAACTGAATATCCTCCTTCGAATTCTTTCTAATATACCTTTAGGAATATTTTCCAAAGATAGCCAAAAGACAGGAATGTTTTCCAAGACCGATTTTACAAGAATAAACCGACCTCCCAAAGTTAGCCATCTATGGCACCAATTTGAGATTCTTTTTTCCACTTTTTTAAGTAGCCATATCCAATCTTTCACAGAGTATAAATCAAGCTTAAGAAATAACCCCAAATATTTATATCCCTCTTCTAAGGATATTACGTCAAAAGGAAAAAAAAAATTTAACTGAAATAACTCCTCCCCGGACCAGCCTGCTTCCAAAAAATGAGACTTTTGAGAACTGACAGTCATTACAGTAGCATTGCAAAACAAGTCAAGAGAATCCTTAAAAACTTGTCATTCTGCTAAAGAGAATTTTCCAAATAAAATAACATCATCCACAAAAATCAAGTGAGTAATCCTAAACCCATTTTCTACCAAGATTCCTTCAAGTATACTAACTTCAACTTGCTTCAGAAGAATTCTACTTAGTCCTTCAACAATAAGTAAAAAACAACAAAGGAGAAAGAGGATATCCTTTCCTCAAACCCCTTGAGCTTCTGAAAAAAATGGAAGGAATACCATTAATTAGTACAGAGAAATTTTTTGAGCTGACACACCCCATATGTTAAATTTTGAGCTTGATTGTAAACTATAAGTAATTCTTTAAATTTTGATTATACTTTGAACTTAACTTAACATCATTCATAAACCCAAAAATCAATAATCATAATCATTTACCAATATGCAATATCACAACACATGTACCCTAGGGACACCCTATACAGGGAGAAAAACCCCAACAAAAAATCTTCTTTTATTGCCTTAATAATGTATGATCACTTACAAATATCCACCCTGAAATTATGTTCTTAAATGAGATTGCCAAAATGAATTATACCAGACTGTGTACCTGTAGAATATTGAGAATCCTTGTTGTCCTATTATGTTGTTATCAAATGACACTATTGTTGTCTTTTGTTGCTGATAAAACCAAAAATTGATACAGGAGCTTGTTGTCCTAATATACTCCCTCTTATGGATAGATTTGATTCCCTTATATGTGCCCTCTAACAGAAATATTTGTTACCTGTTAACTGATATATGTGCAAACTGCTAACATTGATATATGTGCAGCCTACTAACACTGATATATGTGCAACCTACTAACACTAATATATGTCTAGCCTGCTAACTGGCATATATCAGCATTGTAAACACACTTTTTTCTCACCGTCATGCTCCAAAACTTGTGTGAAGAATGAGGGTCAACCTCTTCAGATAAAGGCATGGTGAGGTAGAGGGGAGAGGGCTTGAATTAGAAGTTTGAATGCATGCTTTCATAACTCGAATTTACACTTCAGAAATAGATCTTGGACATGAGTTCAAAATTATAACTTGAATTTACACTTCAGTGACAACTCTCCCTTGACTTGGCAGTGCATGCGAACTAAATTAGCATGCATGCATACAATGCATGTCATGCATGCAACATGCAATTATGCAACTTTATGCAACTATGCAACTTTATGAAACTACGCAACTTTATGCAGCTCAAATTTTACAACTTGACCTTTTACAATTTGAGTTTTAACAACTCATTCAACTTGACTCGTATACATGGAAATTTGAATTTCTTCATGGTGGATAGTGTTACATGTGCCAATGCACTAGATCAATGCATTTACATCATTTGCAATATCATGAAGATTGTTTGTTTCTAGCTCATAGGAATTTTATGTTCAACCTAAATTTTGCTAGATTCCTTGACTTTTTCTCATGGCACAAGGCTTGACTAGGCTCACAGAGGTTGTACATCCCCCCTGACTTTTTCACTAGTCTGTATATTCTCATAGAGGTTGTACCTTCCCCTGAATTTTTCACTAGACTATCTATGCTCACAGAGGTTTTACATTCCCCCTGGATTCTGCATTAGACTTGTATCTTGACTCACGTGATCATATAGAATCTCATTCATCTTGACTTTTGGTTTGAATCACAGAGGTTGTACGTTCCCCCTGTCTTTTGTCAATACCTCTCAAGACTAGTTGATTCTCTAAATCTCCCTGGCTAGCCTCAGGGTGGCCCATATGGCCTTTGATTGGAGAATGATTGTCAATGCTATCAAATTTAACACTCCCTCTCAACGAGGGATTCATTCTCAGCCACATCAAGCTTTCCTCTCAACTGCACAAGTTGTATCAATTGAAATGGCCTGGTCAGGATATCAACTACCTGCTCACTCATGGCTATGTACTGTATATTTACAGTTTTTCTCTAGACCATGTCAATATGTTTTGACCTGTCATGAAATACTAATTTCTCTGTCAGTTTTATGCAACTTTGATTATCAAAGTGAACCATCGTTGTCTCGAGCTTGTCACCAAACAACCAAGAAACCAATTTTCTAAGCCATACTACTTCCTTGCTAGCATCATTTACTGCAATGTACTCATCCTCTGTTGTACTCTATGCAATGGATCGTTGTTTCTTGCTTTACCAAGAGATCATAGCAGATCTTAAACTGAAGCAGTATCCTAAAGTATTATTCCGGTCCATTGGGCTTTCTGCACAAATAGTATCTGCATACCCATGCATAAATAAACCTCCACTAGATGTATATCTCAGACCATAGGTAATGGTCGCTCTGAGATATCTCAAGATGTGCTTTGTTGCCACCCGATGTCTTTATCTTGGTACAACCATGAACTGACTCATTGCAATCATTGCATAACATATGTCTCACCTAGTATGGATCATATACATCAATGATCTAATCAGCTTCCTATGCATGGTCGGATCCACCAAATCTAAACCTGTATCAGAATCATGCAACTTCCTCAGGATGGTAATCATTCGAGTAGACATGGATTTACAATCCATCATACCAAGCCTCTTTAATACATCCACTTTGTATTTATCTTGTGCCAGAAATATCTCACTCTGTCTTTGCCACACTTCCAACCCTAGGAAGTAATGCATCAAGCCTAAGTATTTCATCTCAAATTTTGAGATTATCTCCCTCTTACACTAGGCTATTATCCCTTCATCTCTTGTTATAAAGAGATCATCAACATACAATATTAGTATTAAAACCTAGTTCACTTTTACCTTGAAGTACATATTTGCATCAACATCACTTTTCTAAAATCCCAGGCTTTTAAGAAAGCCATCAATCATGTCATACCAAACTTTGGGAGCCTACTTAAGACCATACAAGGAATTCCTTAGATTCCATACATGATTTTATTTGTTATGTAGTACAAAACCATCTGATTGTAGCACAAAGACCTCTTGTTCAATCTTTCCAATCAAAAATGTTGTTTTTACATCTATCTGATGTAACTTCCAACCAAGAACTGAAGCTAATGCAATAATAACTCGAATGGATGTATACCTGGCTACAGGGGGAGATTATCGTCGTAGTCAATTCCTTATTTCTGAGTGAAGCCTCTGGCTACAAATCTTGCATTGAACTTTTCCACACTCCCATCGATTGCATGTTTGATCTTATAGATCCATTTGGAAGAGACAATTGATTTGTCCTTTGGCCTCGACACAATGTCCCATACATTATTATTTAGAATAGAATTGTACTCCTCAAGCATGTAATCCTTCCATACTTTTAATTTATCTTCATATTCAAATGAAGAAATTTCAACATCACTAATGTTTCTCATCAGTGAAACATAGCCTCCAAACTTGTGAGGCCTCTTACTTTCCTTGAAAGTTCCTTTCAGAGAAGTTATCTTTTCTGCTTCTTGCATTGTTTCTTTAAGCCATCCTGGCTTCCTTTTGGTCGGAGGTTCTTCAAGAGTTCTTTCCAACTCTTCAGCAGGTTCTAGGAGCTCATCACTTAGCCCTTCATGAGGTTCCTCCCCATGATCATCTGACTCTTCATTTTCAAAAGAGGGTGAAGCTGGTTGAACTGCTTCTGAATCTTGTTGAAGCTCTTTGGATTTCTTTCATGTGCTTTCCTTATGGAAAGTCACATCCATGCTTACCTATATCTTCCTCTGACCTCGTACATAAATCCTGTAAGCCTTGGAGTTCTCACTATACCCCACAAAAACCCCTTTATTGCCTGAGGGTTCCATCTTTGTCCTCTTTTCCTTAAGGACATGAATATATACTGGACACCCAAGTATCCTTAGATTCCCTACTTCAGGATTGATCCCTGAGAATACCTCTTCATGAGTCTTCTCCTTTAAGATAGCATGTGTACACCTATTTTGAATATACATGGAAATGTAGGTATCTTCTTCCCATAAATAATTTGGCAAATCCTCATCAAACATCATGGCTTTGTTGCCTCACAAATTGTCATGTTTTTCCTCTCATCAACACCATTTTTCTAAGGGTTATATGGCACATTCAACTGTCCCTTGAATCATGCTTCCTTGCATAAATCCTCAAACTTGAGAGATTCAAACTCTCCTCCATTGTTTGTTCTAAGGGTTCTTATGTGTTTCCCTGTCTGATTTTCAATAAAGGCTTTATATTCTTTGAACTTATCAAATGTGTCATTTTTCTCTTTAAGGAAATAGATCCAACATTTTCTTGAGTAATCATCAATAAAAATGACATAATACAAACAAACACTAAGTGAGGGAGATAACATAAGACCACATACATCAGAATGAACAATATCTAAGATTCCCTGAGCTCTACTGTCACTTCTGGGAAATGTTTTCTTTATATTTTTACCTAGCATGCATCCTTTACAAATTTCATTTTCACTAAAAGAAATAGAGGGCATGCCACATACTATATTTTGTAGATATGAAAGTGATTTGTAATGAATATGTCCAAGTCTTATGTGCCACAACTCATTGGAGGTAGATGCATCATGTATTAATGCCTGAACTAACTATCATGTCACAGTGTGCAGTCCTCCTCTGCAAGTCCCAATAGGTTCTTTTGTACTAAAGTGGCTAGATTTATCCCACAAAAGTGCCTTCATGTCCTTGAAGATAACCCAATATCCCTTGTCCTCAAGGGTTGCAACTAATAATATATTCTTCATGAGCCCTGGAACATATAATACTTCATCAACAGATTCCAATCTAAAGGAGATAGATCCTACCCCCTCTATCTTGTAACATTTGTCATCCCCAAGATCAACCTGCTCTGCAAAATATTTTGTATTGAAATCTAAGAGGATCTCCTTGTACCCTGTCATGTTCTTTAAAGCACCAATGTCTACTAACCAAGTTTTTAGCCCTTTGATAATTGTACTTGATAAAGTAGAAACCAGGTAATATTCTTTTCTAGTTTCTCTTTCATTAGAAAGAATTTCCTAATTTATTTTGGATTTATCATCCTTAGCATTTGAGGCATGATGTTTCCATTTCCTTGGATTTTTCTTCCTATACCAACAGTCTTTAGCTAAATGGCCCAACTTATTACAACTAAATCATTTAATATTGTATGTATCAATACTCTTGCCTTTGAACATACCTTTCATGTTTGAATTTCTCTGAGAGCCTTTCTAGAAAGTGACTTTCTTCTTTCCCTTGAATCTTGATGCTAATGTTGAATGCTCTTCTTTGGTTGGCTCGCTCCTGGTAGCAGTATGACTCTCCTCTTGGAGGCAATCATGCCATAACCTATCAAACGTGGGCTGAATCTCTCTCCCACTCACACTGGATAAGAAAGTATCGCATGAAGAAGGAATATCATCAAATATGGCTTGCACTAAGTCATCGTCATCCACTGTGACACTTGTGACCAAAATATGATCTCTTATCTGGGCTATCCTAGAACAGAAATATGTTATTGATTCACATTTCTCCATCTTAAAATACTTAATCTTGTCCTTAAGTGTCCTCTTCTAAATTGATACTTCTTTCTCATACATATTTACCAAGGTATCCATACATTCCTTGGTAATCATTAACGAAGTCATTACTGGCACTATATTGTCTTTGACTGAGTCAAAGATGATTCACTTGGCCTTTGCTTGATTATTCATGAAGGCTTCTCTCCCTTCATTAGAGGTAGGTTCCTCCATCACTGTGGTCACATACTGCTCAAGATCATGCTCCTACAAGATATTCATTATCTTGAGCTTGCACACATTGAAGTTGGAAGCTCCTTTGATCATATCCTCGACCCTAACAGAAATGGAGGATGCCATGGATCTCACGCTAGAAACTTGATCAAGCTCGCTTGGATCTGTGTGCACTTGTTATTTCACGTCAACAAGCCATTTCACACCCCAAGCTTTGATACCATGTTAAATTTTGAGCTTGATTGTAAACTGTAAGTAATTATTTAAATTTCGACCGTACTTTGAACTTAGCTTAACATCATTCATAAACCAGAACATCAATAATCATAAGAATTTAATAGCATGCAATATCACAACACATGTACCCTGGGGAAACCTTATACGGGGAGAAAAACCCCAACAAACAATCTTATTTTATTGCATTAATAATTTTTTATCACTTACAAATATCCACCATGAAATTATGCTCTTAAATGAGCTTGCCAAAATAACTTAGACCGGGCTATGTGACCCGTAGAATACTGAGAAGCCTTTTTGTCCTATTATGTTTTTATCAACCAGCACTATTGTTATCTTTTGCTACTGATAAAACCCAACACTGATACAAGAGCTTGTTGTCCTGATATATTCCCTCTTATGGACATATTTGTTTCCCTGATATGCGCCCTCTAACAGAAATATGTGTTTCCTTCTAACTGATCTATGTGCATTATGCTAACACTTATATATGTGCAACTTGTTAACATTGATATATGTGCAGCCTGCTAACTGATATATATCAACATTGTAAACAAATGTGTTTCTCACCCTCACACTCCAAAACTTGTGTGAAGAATGAGGGTTGATCTCTTCATATAAAGGCGTGGAGAGGTAGAGGAGGGAGGGCTCAAATTAGAAGTTTGAATGCATGATTTCATAACTCAACTTTACACTTCAAAATTAGATCTTGGACATGAGTTCAAAATTAGAACTTGACTTTACACTTCAATTAAAAATCGCCCTTGACTTGGCAGTGCATGTGAACTAACTCAACATGCATGCATGCAACATGCAATTATGCAACTATGCAACTATCCAACTTATGCAACTTATGCAACTCGATTTTTACAACTTGACCTTTTAAAATTTGAGTTTTAACAACTCATTCAACTTGACTCTTATACATGGAAATTCAATTTTCTTCATGGTTGATAGTGTTACACATTCCAACTCACTAGATCAGTACATTTACATTATTCTCAATATCAGGAAGAGTGTTTGTTTCTAGCTCATAGGAATTTTATGTTCAACCTA
>JASDQU010339172.1:0-12494 GCA_032191745.1 Picea mariana
CAGACTTGTTGATTTTACATAGTGATCATTTCTCTATTTCCCTCTATCCCATTGCAGTGTCTAAGTTACTCCTTAAACCCGAATATTTCCAACCACGAGCGTGTATGTCAGATGAGTTAAGCACTGCAGAGAAAGTTATCGAAGAATTTCTGATCGACCTCATGAATGAAAGAATCATGTCGATGTCTACAGGTATACAAGCTTCATCGACGAGAACGGTGCAAGCCTCTCCATCGAATGCTCGTGGATCAGGGCCATCTCATCTTGACCAACAGTAGAGAAGAGAACCAAGCACAAAGATGACCTAGCCAACACAAAGTTGATTCCATCCATATTGTCTGATTACATCTTGCCTCTAGTTGGCACAGTGAATCATGATAGTGTACCAAGAGAATTTGAGTACACCATGGTCACTGCGTACCTCCCGAAGGGGATACGTGTAGTTCGGACAAAGCAAGATAAGATCACAACATTGAAGTTTAGTGACTTCAACCTCAGAGATCGCAAGATATATGGTATGCTCTCCCCATACAAGTACCTAACCAGAACTAAGGGGAAGAATTCAAATATCATCCCTCAGTCGTGGACAATGAACCTCGCGCAGTCCACCCTGCTGAATGTCATGAAGATCCCACACTTCGGAAGACACCAGGAAGTCAACGCATGTGTCAAGCTGCTACTATCATGTTACCATGGAGGCTACTTATGGCTAGATCATTGCATTAAAGTTGACCCAATGTGGATCCATAGGATCACAGGAGTGAGTATGCAAGGACCTAACCTGCAGGACTTTTATCCAGGAAAAGCCGCAGATCGCGCACTCGCACAAAAGATCAAGGATACATATGGCGACGTTGAGAAGGGAACAAGAGGCTACAAGGTATCTTCCATCTAGAGTGGCGCGGTGCACCTAGCATGTCAACTAATAGCTACACAGGTCACCGACTTTGTCATTGACTTCGCAAGGAAGTGCGCGGAAGGCCTACAGATGAACTGGGCGAATTACCTAGTTAACCAGTTGGAACTAGATTGTTGAGAAGCATAAGATTGAGTTTATGAATTTCATTTCAGTTGGCTCCTAGTCCTCATTGCATTCGTTTCCTGGGAGATGCCGGAAGGAGTGACCTTCCCAAACATAGAACCGTTCGAACCTCTTGCCGCGAAGTTTTCTACCCTGTGGTATCCAATTGATATGAACAAATAGTGGCAGTCAAATGATTTGTTCCATACATACTACCTCTAGCTAAAGCGATCCATCGAAGCTGAGCCTCACATGACCTTGAACACCTTACAGAGGTTCCAACCACTAATGAAGTTCAGCGCAGATCGACACTTTATCTACATTACAGCGCGAGTAGATGAAAATAAAGAGAAACTCCAGTCATATTACAAAATCACAGAAGAAGACCTTGAGGAGATCACCAAGGAATGGTCCACTGACCTCCTTATCCCCACCAACCCCTAGTGGCCAATAATTTTCCTCTTTAAAAATCATAATTCAAATTTGCAAAGAGAAAAAATCCCTAAATGATGATGTCATGCTCTCTAGGGGTGACTTTTTTTCATAAGGAGCAAGTCGTCGAGCTTCCTGAAGGTGACATTGGGCCTCCAAAGGCCATATCTTGAAAGTGCAAGGGTCTTCCTCCATCCAATCATGCCAATTCATCATAAAATCCTCTAACACCATCACACCCTAGCCCTCTTAGTGTGACATCAAGCCCCAAAAGAGAAAGATAAGGCTTCCAAAGGAAAATGTTGGGGCTAAGAGGGCTAGAAAGTCACCTCAAAGGGGTAATCAAGTGCCTCTAAAGGAAACATCCCTCTTCCAACATGTCCAAAAGAGAGGGGGCACATCATCCAACATGTGGGATTCATGCCCCAAATGAAGGTCCAAGTGACCTTGTGCCTTCACGGTCAATATTTCACCTGTCAAGGACGTGAAAAGACAAACAAGTATGCCCTCCAAGAGTCCACACATCACAATACCATGCCAAGTAATCCATATCTAATAAAATAACCACCCGAACATGTGCATCAAATCCCCCCTTTTCAAAATAAACACATGCTCAAAGACCTTATATTATTTTCCAAATTTAGATATGGGAGGGGTGTCATAGTTCCCTATTGGGTAAATGAATTCCTCAAGTAGGGGAAGTTTACAAGGAGAAACATATCTAGGTCATGTAGTGAATGTGAAGTGGATGGGATTAGACTTCTAGGCATGGGGCTTCATGACATACAAGGTGTTGGTCGTAAATTCTGCACCTGACTGATAAGGGCAGAGCTAGGCCACCTCAAGTTTTGGAATGGTTTGTTTTTTATGAGTTAGGTTTGTTGGTCAGCTAATGGGTAGGTTTTTCAAGGATAGAAACCTGGTTGGACTGGCCAAACAATATGACTGCATGTTCCCCTTAGCTAATGGTATGCATTTTGATGAACATGTAAGGGTATGAAAAGATAAACAAAGGAAACAAAACAAGCAATATAATGAGTTACCTGTTGTGTGAGATTTTAGACTTAAAATAATATTTCAAGACCTAAAACACATAATGAGATACAAATAATCCAATAGGTTGCAATATAACTAATCCATTTACTAAAGAAATAGTTGATTAACAGGTTGCATAACAGTAAAAAGATTAATTAAAAAAATAGCTGACAGGAAAAAGGAAATGCACATTGCACACGTTCCAAATTTGCATCCAAGAAAAGATTATGAACACATAAAGACTTGAGAAATAGAACACAAATTGTCATCAAGATATATATTCACCACGTAGAGAGATTTACAATCATAAGTTTAAAGTCCAACCAAATTTTGATGCTTGAGTCTTTCACTACAAACTCAACCCTCCTTCATTACAAAATCTATCTATTTATCATTGTTGCAGAGGGTTTCGACCATCTTGAAAACTAAATTTTAACTATGCATAGCAACCTGAAAACAACTCTTTGACTCGAGTGTATTCAGTTGGGAATATAGTCATGAAATTCTTTAACTTAATTTTAACAAAAATGTGGTTCATATCAAATAACAATGACCACTTATTATACTTTAAAGTAATATCTTGAACCTAGAACAACTAGACTTCTAAAAGTGTAAAATATAATTGTTTTTTGTGCTGGAGTAAAACGACTCTTAAAAAAAAATTGGAAGTTGCAACTGGCAAGAACTGTGCATGAATACCCATGTGCACTCTAGTTGGAGACTGAACTGGAACACAGATAGATAAAACCCACCCGGAATTTGGCAAATTTATGGGGAAAACGACCTCAAATACCTCTTCTGTTCTCTCATACCGTGATACTTGTGAAAAATATGAGAGAGGTTTTTGTGCATGGGCTCATTCCCAACAAAAACTTCTTTTAGAATTCAAAAATCCATTTCCATATGTTCGGAAGGCGCACCCAAATATAATGAAAAAAACAAGGAAAACAACATTTGGAGAATCTCTGAAACAATGCCCTCCAAGCTCTCTTTGATTCTCCCAAACTGTGATACTTGTGTACAATCTGAGAGATTGTTTTGTAAATGAGATTATTCTAAAAACAAATGATCCAAAATGGATCTTGGAAGGCCTAAAAATCAAAGTTTTAGGAATCAGACGAAACCAACACCATTGTGTCAGGCTCGTCGCGTCAATTCTGACCATATATTTGTTTTTCGAAAATGGACACCGTATGCGAAAGTTATTGCGTTCTGATCAATTCCCCAAACAGAGAAAAAATTCAACTAGTCAAAGTCAACAGTCAACAGGTCATACTGATGACATCAATAGTACATCAACATGACGTAGTAGTGATGTCAGCATGATGTTATGAGGGACACATGTCAACAGCGATATGTGGCAGCATGAGGAGGTGACACGTGTCACTCATTTTTGGCATTTTCAGGCATGATGTGGACTAGTAAAAAAGTGACATGTGGCACTATACAGATGCAACACGTGGCATTGTACGAAAGGCTGGAATGGTAGTACAGAAGGCTGAGGTGGAACTATCCAAAAGGCTGACATGGTGGTACAAAAGGATGACATGGTGGTATAGAAGGATGACGTGGCACTGTATGGAAGGCTGACATGGCAGTACGGAAGGCTGACATGGTAGTATGGAAGGATGATGTGGCACAATATGGAATGTGACATGGAAGTATGCAAGTGATATGGCAGTACAGATCTTAGCGTGGCAGCTAACTGGGTAGGTGAAGTGGCAGTATGGATGTTGACATTGGATGTTTATTGGATAGGATGACATGGCTCAGGCTAATCAGGAGGTGACATGTGGCCCAATCAAAGGGTGCCACGTGGCAGCACAAATTTTCCCAATGTGGGCTAGGTCAGATTTTTAGGGACCTAGTCACAAGGAGCGCCATATGACCAGGATCCAAATATTTGGGGGTTGCTCCTATTAGGCTAAATTTTGGCAGATTTTCCCAAATTTGGAGGATTTAACCAAATCTAAACCTGATTTCAGTGGATTTTTCCCTAGAAAATAGGATCTGAGCCCAAAAAAGATCCTAGAAAGAGGGGGGAAGTTGGGATTTTGACCCCCAACTCAAATTATATATAATCAAGGCATGATTGAGTGGTTTTCAAGTTTAGAGACAACAAAATGATGAAGAAATTGTGAAGATCAAGCCATTTTTATGCAAGGAAGCCATTGAGGAAGCGAACTTTGGAGGCCATCTCCGGGAGCTACGCTCAACCTTTTTCAGTGCCATCAGTTGTGTTGGATTATTGAGGTCGAGAAGAACACAGCTAGAAAAATTTGTAATCCATTGGATGCATTTCATATATACGTTTGAAGAATTGAAGATTAATAAGAAAGCCTCCCCCACTTAGACAAAGGCCCAGAGACGTAGGCAACCTTTTTTAACTTCGTTATCAAGATTGTTGTTATGGTTTGTTGTTCCTTATGTTTACTTTCTGATATGCATTATTTATGATGGCTGCAATATTCTTTCATTAAGATCTCCTTCCTCATTTAAGTTTTTTAATGGTAATTTAACACATTCTTAAAACTCAACCAAGTCTTTTAAAGATCATTTTCGGATCAAATATAGCAATGACATTCTTTAACTTAATTTTAACAAAAATGTGAATCATATCAAACAACAATGACCACTTATTACACTTTGATAGTAATATATTGAACCTCAAACAACTAGACTTCTAAAAGTGTAAAATATAATTGTTGTTTGTGCTGGAGTAAAACGACTCTTAAAAAAAAATTGACAGTTGCAACTGGCAAGAACTATGCATGAATACCCATGTGCACTCCATTCAGAGACTTGTTGGCACGGACTTGATTAGACTAGAGTCCTTCTCAGGTTACCAACAAAAGGCATCGATTAGTCTAGAGCATTGGCATTTTCATATCCTCCAAAGAGAAGAAATCTCACTCGAAGCACAACCAAGACAAGAAGATAGGGAAGGGCAAGGAGAATACTTAGGTAGGTTTCCAGAATCTTCAAGATTCGCCATAACCTTGCGCAAGATGAACTAATCACATAACATATCTAAACTCATTCATAACTAGTAATAGAGACAATCAATTTTCGATAGCATTTGTAAACAAAGACTTCGCATTGATCTTATCAGACATAAAGAAGTAAGGTACAGAGACGATTCATAATCATAAACATAGAATGACACAATATATTTCAAACTTTTGGGTCCTTCCATATATATTATCAAAATAGTTTCTCAGATACAATCTTACAGATACAAATCAGTACTCTGTTACAATCTTATGGCTCTCGACTCATGCCTCAGAGCTCTATCTACCCTTCTCCCAAAATGTATACAAATTACAATCACAGAACCTTGAATCTATCTACACCCTCTATACCATCTACCCATCTATCTCAGCTATGCTATCTAACCCTTTACAATCATATGCATATCATATATATAGGCTGACTGAGATCTTTTGGCTTTAGACTCTGCATGCTTTAGTGTTCTTGTTATGTTGTAACTGTTTTTTCCTTGTTGGTGTTGCGTTGTCCCTTTTTGCAACCATTTTTTGTTTCTTTGCTTGCTCTACTGTCCATCTTCTTTGTAGCTTGCGCAACTCATGTTTGACAAAAAATGGGACTGTAGTCCTCCTTGTGCAACTTCTAACCAAAAACGAAGGGCCCAACAGGCTCCGACCACAATCCTTGACTCACCCTCGAGTCAAGTCCTTGGCTCTTCCATGGCTTCTGGGAGTTCCTGTTGCTTTCCTTTGTCCTCGGTCTCCACTTTTCTTTCATATTTTGCTTGTGCTTTTTCCTTTTCCACCTATTCAAACGAAGGGCCCAACTCTGGGACCAACTCTAAGGCTCGCTTCCTGACTTCTTGAAAACCCACAATTTTTTCTTACCACTTCCTGGAAAGGAGTGAGGCCTCAGCTACGAACTGTTGAGTCACATTTGTAATGCATCCTTTAGGCTTGTATGCGACCAGGGAGTTCCACTTGGAATCATTTGTAGCATCTACCTAATGCATCTTCATGTACGTTGTCTAAACGACCGGTCAAAATTCACGCAACTCTTTCTTAGCTACTGCGTGCGCTTCAAACAGATCATTCAGCTCATTGTCTGCCTGTTGGATTTGATTGAATTTCTCTTGTTGCTCCAGCAGATCCATGGTGACCGCAACTTCTTCATTGAGCGACTATATCCTTGTGTGCATATCCTCCAAAGTTTATTTGCACCTTGAAATAATTCCCATCCAATCACTAACTTCCCAAAATATCCTCGTACATTTGGTTGTGTGCTTGTGCAGTGTTGCTTGAGCATTATTTCCTTCTAGCACTACTTTTTCCATCTTCTCTTCCAGCTTCCTGGGCTATCGTTATTCTTCATTTTGGCTCTCCCGTAATTGTGCTTCTAAGTTCTCTGCGTGAATGGACAATTGTGACCATGCTCCCTAGAGTAGTTCAATCTATTGCTCAGGCTCTCCTGTGACACTGGATTCTGTCAGTTGTGGTGTTTCCTTCCTTATCTCTGGCCACGCTTCAGCAAGCTTCTCCCGGACCCTTTCTAGTTTATGCTCTGCCTAGACCTTGGCATACTCCTCTTATGTCATGTGTGCTTGGACAAGGAGTGCTTCCTTCCTTGCAAATTCTGCATCCCTTTCGACCTGCTGGAGCCTCTGCTCCAGTTGATCAGTTGAGGCTCTGATCACCCCGACTAACTGTGTTGATGGCCACTGTGCGAGGTCAGCAGCAGAAGGGGTGGCCTCCCTGGGTACTCGAACCTATAGTGGGAGTCTAGTGGTCTTCTAATGCTCTGAAGGTGTCTCCACCTCCTCCTCTCATGTAGATGATCTTGGTGCAATTCTCAACCTCAGTGTTGATGTCAGGAAGGGTAATACGTTTTTTCTGGCCAAGAAGAGCCACATCATCTCTGTGCACTATTGTGGGTTTTGGAGTGCCATCTCCATTTGTTCCTACAACAACGTTGCACTCTGTCTTGATATCGTATCAGGTTCCTTCTGAATCTCTGGTACCTCTGCTTCATTACGGACCTCATCTTCTAGGGTTTCGCTCTTTTCGATAGCACTCTCAACCTTGTCCATTGAGGGAGTGCGCTGAGGACTTAGGAATTGCGGCTTTGGTACAATTTGCATCTACGTTGAAGATGGAGTGTCCTAAATTGGCACAAAGGGGACAATTTTTTGGCTCTGGGCTTTGAGGTTTGGACCAGTGATTTCTGGTCCCTGCTTGGGTATCTCAGGCTTTGTACTAGTGATTTTTGGTCTCTTCTCAGGTATCTCAGGGGCGTCCAACTCCATGGGCTCTCAGTCACTGGTTTGGGATGGGATGGCGATTTATCAAGGTGGCCATTGGGGTTGTGGGGGTGATGGGGGTTGATTTGTAATGATGGTGGTGGATGGATTGGTGTCAGGCTCAGGCTCGTCTTGGATATCAATAATGTGGGTCGCTTGAGACATTGATCTAGTGTGAGGAATGGTGGATGATATGGGTTGGGGATTCAAAACCTTTCTTGGGGAGATCCTCGTCCTGGGTTTCTTGGCCAATGGGTCTCTGATGAAGGAAGCACTGAGAATTCCGTTGACATCCTTACCTTTCAACATCACTTGATTTGGAAGTTGTGGGAACATGGGTAATGTTCTCTTCTTGTGCTCCAGCGGTTGCATCTCTTCTTGCTCTTTTGAATTTGACTGCACTGGGGCCTCTTTCTTTTGTTCCTCTTATCCCGAGCTTGGTCCTACCCCTACTTCCTGGCCCTTTTTTTTCAACATTTCTGTCGGCAGAAGGTAGTGCATCCCCAACCTGCACGGGTTGTGCTTGAATCCTGGCCATGACATAACCTTCTTGTCGAAGGCCTCCTCATCCAGGTAAAATGGAAGCCTCCGGGTGTTGAAGTCTTCTCACTTGTCATGCCTTGGCCATATGAATGTGTGGTGGTGGTTCATGCTGAATGCATTGTTCCACGTGTTGAGGTTGAGCAATTCCTACAAAATGCACAACCTATGAGTTGCATCTAGTAACCTGTTGTATCATTTTGAGAACATTGTGTTGTTGAAGGCAGTGTTCTCTGAGTCTGACCTTGAGTGCCAAGGCTTGAACATCTTTTGCAATCTCCCCTTGTCTGTTGGCGATAGCAGTATTCTTGCAGGTGGCATCCACTTCAACATGGCGATTGCAACTAACAAGTATCTGTAAGTGAAAGTGTCTCCCTTATCATGTGCTTCCTCACAAGCCACCAGGAGTTCTTCCAGTAAATAACTGCACCAGTTGAATACATTGTTGTTGGTGCAAAAATCTTCCACTGATAAGGAATCCAATGTACATTCCCCTTTTTAATACGACCACATGACCTTGCTAGAAATTACGTAGCAAGTGGTCCTGACTATCTCAGGTAGAATGGGGTCAATATTGGTTGTGGCCCCCCACCCCCCCCCACCCCCTTTGTGTATGAAATTGCTCATATAAACTAGGTTCCCCCTTTTTTTTCCATGCTTGTTGGGACCCTCAAATCCTTTGGATACATCCTCACCTTTGATGAATAATCCAATAAGTTGATGGATGTCCTCCCCATGAATTGGATATCTTCTATCCAATCACAGGCTTATGTCGTGTACCCTGCTAATGAGGAACTTGGTACATCTCACAACCTCTCCAGTAGATCAAAAAACTAGAAAATATTTGAGATTCATAATGGTCGAGTTAAAAAGGTAGATGAATTCTGACTTTGGCATGAACTACATTCCTCCCAACTCATCTGGAGCGGCACTCCAGAAGACATCGATGTTAATTTGCGGGAACAGAACCTGGTCTATCAGGTCGAGGTAGAGGAGTTTGACTTACTCAAGACCTTCCCTTTGAGATCATCCATGATCTTGACTCGAGGGTTATAGGGCTCATCCAACGCTGCATCCTTAGAAAATGCACTTATGCTCCTTGTATCTCTCGGCATGGTGATTCTGAACTATCAATGCACTTCAAAAAGATAACTAGAATTGGGGATCATGAGTGAGGGTCGAGGGATTGCACAGGCTTAAGCACAATTCACAATTCGTAGGACGCTAAGTTCTCTCTGATAAATATTGTGCCTTACACCAAGTTCACAGAACCTTATACTCGGTCTTAGATGGAAATTTATGTAATAACGGCTAAGGCTATTCATCATTAACCCTATAGATGCAACTTGGAGCTGAGTTTTCCAACGAGACTAGTTAACAGAGTAAATCTATTGGGTGATCCTGGCATTTACTGAGAAAGTTGGTCAGGGACGTGGTGTTAGAAAAACAGGACCGTGGAGCAATAAAATAAAACAAATCAAGAAACAAAACACAGAAGATACACAATACAATAGAGACACAGATTTACATGGTTTACCCAGTGTGGGCTACGTCCACCAGAGAAATTGTCAGGTCCTTCCTTTATTATTATCCGGCATATGAAGGGATACAACCTACAGCAAACCCATTGTAACTTCCTCTTCTTTCTCTCAAAGTCTCCTATATCATAATACAATATCCGCCATCATACATAGCCGCAATACATTTCCCTCATAAAAGAAGGTTTCCTTCCAGGGCAAAAAAACCCTAACATAATCTCTGTTGTTAGATCTGCCACCTTATAATAAATGGTCCAGATTTACAATGAAATTACAATATACATTTACAAGGCAATTTTTCCTTTGGGGGCTTCACCTCAAACCCCCGCTGGGGGCCCGCTTGTCCCCAGACCCCCCAGCTAGGGGGGATAGCCCCCCCAGACCCCGCAGAGGGGGTACCCCCCCTCTTCACTCCCCCACGTGGAAGAGTGTACATACTTCTGGGGTGTAAAAACTTCATGGGGTATAAACACGGCTGAAAGTAAAAGACCTCTAAATCAGGAAGATAATCAGGCTCCACAACCAACAATCTCCCACTTGGAGACTAATCTCAACAACTCCGCCACTGTTGTATATGCTGGAATATGANCTTATAATGAACAGTCCAGATTTACAATGAAATTACAATATACATTTACAAGGTAATTTTTCCTTTGGGGGCCCTCTTGTTCCCAGACCCCCCAGCCGGGGGGATAGCCCCTCAGACCCCGCAGAGGGGGTACCCCCCCTCTGCACTCCCCCGTGTGGAAGAGTGTACATACTTCTGGGGTGTAAATACTTCATGGGGTATAAACACAGATGAAAGTAAAAGACCTTTGAATCAGGAAGATAATCAGGCTCCACAACCAACATTCCTCTGGCCGCATACCAGGCCACTCCCCTCTTCGATTTTCCCTTGAGACGAGGCATAGAAATAGCCTCTTGAAACCAGATATAAAACGCGTAGGGAGAGTGTGAGTGGTTGCTCGACAAGCGCAAGACAAACCAGACACAGTGACACTGCAAAAACTGAGAAGATATGTTGGAAGCCAAGGGAAAGGAGGACTGCAGAAGCTCAAACCAGAGTGGACTACAAAAGCTCGAAACAGAATCAGAATCTGGGAGGGGTCAAGACTTCGGAGGCCAGGGGCTTGAATGAGCCTTGGCGTTCCAAGACTTAGGCCTAAAACCTCCATAGCTGAACTAGTGATGGGACTGTGACTTCATCCAACCCATCCCCATTAAAATTCCCATGAAGCAAGTCGTCAAGTAATAACAACAGGTCGACAACGAGTGAAAGCCGAGGAGCAGCAGCAACTGGGAGTTTAAACTCATGAGGTGACGGTAGAGAGAGAGAACGCATGTGCTGGCTCCAAGTGGTAGGAGACCTGGCCAGGTAGCCTCCCCTCTGGTTATTCGTCTGTTACGACCATAAACACCCCATCCAAAAATTTCAATAAAGATTATTAAACAATAATAACAAAATACAAAAATACAAAAAACATACAACTTTTAATCTTATATTTACATTAAAATTTTATAAATTTTAAATTATAATATTTAATTAATTATTATTTTATTTATAAAAAATTCAATAATTATAACACTCTCTACATAACCTCCAAAACTTTTTAATCCAAATTACCTTTCCAAACAAATCCGCCAAATCATCAACCCCAAAAGTTAGATATCATGCTTCTTATAAAGGGGTTATGAAACATCAATCCTAGTACTTTCCAAAAAAACAACAGTTGTGTATTGGATTTCAAAACACTCTCTCTACATAACCTCCAAAACTTTTTAATCCAAATTACCTTTCCAAACAAATCCGCCAAATCATCAACCCCAAAAGTTAGATATCATGCTTCTTATAAAGGGGTTATGAAACATCAATCCTAGTACTTTCCAAAAAAACAACAGTTGTGTATTGGATTTCAAAACACTAGAGTTATACCTTTTGAGATTTACTCAAGGAAATTTTATGAAAAATTATGGTAACTATCTTCCCAAACTATTTTATGTTAAATTTAGGAATTTTTATGTTAAGTATCTTTTGACAAACTATTTTATGTGAATTATAGGAAATTATATGCCAACTATTTTCAAGTCGGTGTAACTTTTTAAAATCATTTTAACAAATAAATATGTTGAGTTTTTATTCACTTTTCACATATATTCATTACACCACTATACTTACATAAATAAATAAAAGATTAAATTAATAAATTAATTTTGGGAGAAATGATTGGTATCTTCTCTGTTTTAGTTTAATTTCCTAAATATTGTAATTGTTTTAAGGGTTTTTCATTGACTTTGTAATTCGGGTAAAAAAAAAAAAAATTATATTTTAAATGGGATAAAATTAATATAAATTTTAATTATAAAAAATTTGTTTTTAGAATTTTTGATATTACCTAAAAAAAAATGCATTTATGAAGACTTTGTCTATTTATGTTACTCACACGGTCATAATTTTGTAATTTTTTTGAAAATTGGCTGAGATTCTCATTACACAATCTGATTCAACCACTTCTAAAACTCCTACTGTACCTAGATTGTGTATCATATACATTTTATATTCACAATTTCATCAAATACGATTCTTACAAGATTTCCATCCCAATTTTCCAATTGTGCCTCCTGTTGTTTGTTGTTTTGGCCCTAT
>JASDQU010339175.1:0-12494 GCA_032191745.1 Picea mariana
CATGAGAACGGAGTCGAAGGAAGAAAGAGCCAGTTGCATTGGGTCTCCATGGTTATTTAAGGGTTCGAGTCCGACAGAGGACCGGAAAAATTTGATTTAGTTTAGTGGGTATGTTACAATTGTTGATAGAAAATACTGTTGGCTTGGTCATCTTGTGATAGACATTGATGAATTGACAATCTTCATTGGCTAATTAATAAAACGTTGACCTTCTTTGTCTATTACATTGCTTATCATACTAACCCTAAAAGAAGTTGACGTCATCCCTAGGATATTGATGTAGCAATCTATTGTATGTGCGCAATTAATGACATTTAATGCATTGATTTAATTCAAGGATTGATCATTTTCATTGGATGCTATATTATTCTAGTGTTTATTGACAAGTAACATTATATTGCCATTGTCATTATTGCAAACATTGACTTCGCCAATATTTACTGTTGTATATGCTCATATACATTAAAGTTTGATAGTCATTGATTTATGAAGTATTAACCATTATTGCATGTACTAGTTTCATTGTTGTCTTGTCTCGCAAGCAGGTGCCTTTTCTGTGGTTATTCTTTATCTGACTATCTTCTGGGTGGTAATCTGTGAAGGGGTAACTAGCCTTAATCTTTTGAGCCTTTTCCTTTCAAACCCCAGATTGCCAGGGACGTCTCCCTTGGGCTTAGCCACCCTAAATAGAAAGGACCTCCCCATTGTGGTGACATTGGGTGGGGTAGGTCCCTGTTACGCCAGTTTGACCCTTATCCTCTAGCCTATGACCTAAAGTACAAACTGAGTGATAACAGAACCTATGGAACTACAAAAGTCTTCAAATGGAAAAAACTTGATGGTGGATAAAGCAATTAATACAAACCCAGACAACCTTACAACTCAAAAGGATTCAGTTGATGTAAAGAGGTATTCACATGTCAAAGTAGAAACAAGCCAAGGCTACGAAGAAGACTCAATTCCAAGTATTAATCAAGAAGAAGCTACAAGTACACGAAGTAAATATCAGGTTGCAAGGATTCCTTATAGACATCCTAATCACAAAAATTGATACTTGAACTAATCAATGTATCCACATAAACAAATGACAAATATGCCAAAAATTATTACCTCCATTACAAATGATGCTCAAGGCAGAAGTTATGATGGGAGTCAAAATACATCAAATTGTCTACAAGAACCCCATAAAAGCCCCATTGTGCAGAAGATCGATTTAAGGTGGGAAGACTCCCTTACAATTCGAGGATTCTACGCAGCACTTAGAAGATCCTATCATTTCAAGTCCTCAACGATCACTAATTTAGGAATAAAGAATAAGGAGACAATACTACAAGCCAGAGAAAGAGATAAGTCTTCCATAAGTATGATTCGAGGACAAAGCATTTTTAAAGGGAAGACAATGTTATGAACATAATATATAATAATAAATATAAATACATTATAATAGTTAATAAATAATTAATGAAGAGACACATTCCCAATGAAAGGTCATGTCTCTTCATGGAAGGGCACCCCTGCGTGGGTATATAAGGCCCTCATTCTTATTATATCTCAATATATCATATTCACATATATTATTTAACATATTCTTATTATATCTCATATATATCATATTCATATGCTTATGTCCCTTTAAGGATTTCACTTCAATAATGTCCTTCTTTGCAGGTTTAGGTAAGTTGGATGTTCCCTTCTCCATATAAGATTTTGGAAATACAGCACTGAGAACAAAGTGGTGCTCTGTCTCATCATATGACTGTAAGAGATCATCTTCAACAAACATATTTTGTCTTTTACCCTGTTTTGTTTTCCTCATAGGCATCTATTTTACTGTTTTAATTGCTAGATTTTCTTTCCTGGCAATTTCAGAAGTCTTTTTAGAGGTTTCATCATCTATGATGATCAATTTTTCTTTCTTGAGAGAAGGTTTGAATAGAGCCTTAGATTTGAGTCTCAACTTATTTGTAGGTCTAGTTTTGGGTCTACTAGGAAAATATACAGGTTGTTTTCCTTTGTTCCTTTTGCTCACTCTTACCTTAAGAGATTTCTCAACTGGTAAGGATATTTTTTTATCTTTTGAAGTTCATGTGTCATTTGCTTGGTCCTCCTTCTGGTATTAACTTTGTCACAATCCACAAACTCCTGTTTTGATGCAGATGATTCAGATTTTTGCTTGGTTTCTTCTTCCTGGTGTAAAGCGAGATTTCTCTTGCTCAATCTAGTCTCTCTTGGAACAGGGGAAGCTTCTTCTTGTACCTTTGTTGTACTCTTTGATGTGCTTCCCATTCTTTTTGAAACACTATTTTTCTTGACATGAGTTGTTTTCTATGTTTTTAAAACCTGTTCTTCAAACCCTAAAGAGGATAATAGTTGTTCCTAGGACACTTGTACTTCACTTAATGCATAAATAACCAGAAATTTGATAAGACCCCGATGAAATAAAATTTGAAGGGAATTTTGAGTATGTTTCTCTATCCTCTTAGCCATCTTTGTCAAAACTTTTTAAAAGATAAAATGGCAGATCATTTCCTTATCTTCATTTAAATGCATCAAAATTCGTATGTGATAATAATGAATCGTAGAAAACCTACCTTCACAGGTTATATATATTTTGGACCAATGTTAAGACACTTTGCCATTCCTTCTTCAACCATTTATTTGGGATGCCTTGAATCCAATCTAGATTGTGATGCTCTGCCACTAAAAATTGGTTGCACAGTTCTGCAGGGAATTTTCTCTTCTTCCACCACCTTTCTCCTTGTACAGGAAAACGACAGGTTGTTGCAATCAAATGTTTTGTGACATGAATAATCACATCTCCCACATGAATTTGAAACCTGTTGAAGTTCTTAGAAAATACCATTGAAATTTCTTCATGATGCCCTTGAAAAGCACAACAAAACCTGAACCATTCTCCCTGGAAAAATTTTTGCATGATTTGAGGGCAAGCTTCTAATAATTCAATCCTCTCTAGTTCTAATCGAAGAATTCGACCACCTTCCTTGGGAGACATATTCCACTCGGACACATTCACACTGATCACAAGCTCTATTATACCTATGAGAATTAGGGTTTCCCCTTACTAGGGCTTCCAAATATGCTTGCACAAAACAACTAACTCAAAAGGGCTTCTAGTTGCACATGACGTTAAGCAACATTTCTTCTTATTTCAAAACTGTTTAAAAAAAATTTAAATCATGATTTTGAATGTTTTGAAAACGTGGCCCGACACATGAATTTGATAGAAGCACAAACAAATTTTGATTTGTATTCGTTAAATCGTGCATAGGGATAGAATAATCATTTAGATATGACACAATTAAATACCATAATTGTTTGCATAATCTCTTGCATGATTTCGGGACTGGTGTCACGATCTTCATATTTGAAGCACACTTAAAATAATGATGTTTTTATGTGCTGCAAGAATGGAAACATTCTTGTAGCGACCTTGCTTTTTCTTTAAACACGAGAAAATGCCTTTTCATAGGAAATGTGAATGACAAATATGATGTGACACATTCTACTTATGTAAATATTTCAAACTTATCTTATAAAAAGCAAGTGAAAATGAAATTAAGCAAAGACAAATTACACCAAAAATGAAAATTAAAGTATAAAAGAAGTAGCAAACAAAACAAATTGGTCTTCGAAAAGATTTTTACCAAAAATGAAAATTAAAGTATAAAAAAAGTAGCAAACAAAACAAATTGATCTTAGAGAAGAGTTTTGATAGGGTAGACTAACTTGTTTTTGGAACAAAAAGGTAGAAACAAGATTAAGGACTAACATATATCATGCTTACATGTACACTTTTTTACTAATAACTATGTAACTCATAAACCCAACCATTAATAAGGATACAAAGTGTAAGAGACTCACAAATAAAAATTACACCAAAAATGAAAATTAAAGTATAAAAGGAGTAGCAAACAAGAAAACTTGGTCTTAGGAAAGATTTTTGATAGGATAGGTTAACTTTTTTAGAAAAAAAAAAAGTAGAAACAAGTTTAAGGACTAACATATATCATGCACTTTTTTAATAATAACTATGTAACTCATAAACCCAACAATTAACAAGGGCTATCATGCGGCTTAGTCCTCGTTGGAAAAGTTTAGGCTACAACTGATAGTCTGGGGTAAAATGCAACTGATATTTATACTCGTTCAACTACAAATTCAACTCTCAATTCACTGAATTTGCTTGAAACTACTCTGTGTCTTTCAAGTCTACCTATTTTCTGGATCATAAGGCGAAGCTAAAGACTAGCAAGTCTCAGAATCACTCGAATCATAAGCATCATCGAAGCTATACCCTGCAAAGGATGATGATGTGCCAGTCTTGGATGGCAAACATGTAGAACTCTCCTTGTGTGAAGGAAATCGCTAGTTAGGGATTTCAATATTTGCATGGCGAGTACTATCCACTTCTACATTGCAGGTCCCATGTGTTCGTCGTCCTTTTGAAGTATAGCTAGAGGATCTTGCTGGGTATACTCTTTTTATCTACGTCTGCCATTGTTTTTCATTATAGTATTAACTTCCTCATTGCGTTGAGTTATATTGGACCTTTGGTACAAACCTGTGCCTATCAGAATCATATCATATGGAGTGCTTACCTTGATTCTATGGATTCATGTTATCTAGTGTTTTGATAAAAAAAGGCAAAGAAATCTTCAGAGACCAATATATTGTGTCTGTGTTGGTCCACAAAGATCACTATGCACTAGTTCGAACGAATGCTTAGCCTACCAAGCTACTTCCCTTTCCAACTTTTACCAGTGTCGCTTTCTGGCTAGACAAGCTTCAAAAACTCCATATGTTCCCTGAACTTAGTGCATAGTCAAACCATGCACCATCTTCCAAGGAATGCTTAGCCTACCAAACTGCTTCATTTCCAACTTTTACCAGTGTTTCTTTCTGGCTATACAAGCTTCACAAACTCCATCTACTCCCTGAACTTAGTGCAAACTCAAACCATGCACCATCTTGTGTTTATTCAACAAATCGATATGTAAATAATATAAATGTCTCTCATGCCAAAGTTTCTTTAGTTAACTCTCAAATGCATCTGTTACTCATTGTTTTACTACAATACCGGCAAACATGAATAAACTTGCGTCTTCAAAACTTATTGCAACAACCCTGTAGCGGTTTTGCTCATCTCTAGTGACACACTCGTTGGAGTTGATGTCAATTTTAAAGGCTTGCTTATCAATTTGACTAAGAGGGACAAACTATTTTTTAAACCAGGTACAAACTAAACATTACCAATGCTTTGTATCATATTGTTGGGTATTCTCATAGGAACAAATTCGATTCTGTGGACCTCGTGCTTATTGCCATCTCCCAAGTGTTACACTATCTTCTCTACACATGTGCCCATTAAAGATGAGTCAACCTGTGGGTCACGTGTTGTGTGGCACCTGAGTCATACCAAAAGAATCCTTGAACTCTCCCCTATTAGCCTGTGAGGTTACAAACAACTGCACATCTCTCTCAACTGAATTATCATAAAAAAAAATATTTTTGTCTATTAAAGTTTCCACGTGACATATCACAATGTTTTTTCCTACGTTCGTTTGCAAATGGCCTGGCTCACCACAATAAAAACAACTCAGACATTTATTATTCTAATTTGAATGAAAATTTCCTCTTCTGCGTCATTTTTTTGCCTCATTTTTATTTTCCTAGTTGGATTTTATGTACATGACTTGGCCAAAACCTTAATTAAACGATGTAAAATACTATAGTAAGCCCCGTACCAACATAATCCTAGTATCAAGATGACCTAACCCTGTAAAGGATGATGACGTGCTAGTGTTGGATGGCGGGCATGCAGAACGCTCCTCGTGTGAAGGCAATCACCAACTGGGGATTTCAGTATTTGCATGGCGAGTACGTTGCACACTGAAAAACTCTAGTTGACCCTTCATTTCGTGCCATAGATAACAGATCATATAATGCCTCCTTAGCTCAGTCTACATACTACCCAGTCGAACAAAGCCCAGTAAGTATGATGATGAAGCAACTATTTCAGGGAGGAGAAAGCCAAACCTCTGGTTGTCCAACTATTTCACATAGTGAATTTCCTCTTTCCACATGCCTCAGTCTACGATTTGCAACGAGGGGAAAATATATTTCACATGCAATGGGGGAATTTCAGGAATGCAGATGACACAGTTCAAAAGGAATGCAAATGATACAGTTCAGAAGCAGTAACAATAGTTCTAAGTAGTACAGATCGTAAGCTAAATCCATATAGAGAAGCACATCGAGATGAAAATCAATTCATGTCCAGTCGTCCTTTCAAGAGCTTATTAAGGCTATGTAACAATAGGCAATCAAGACCCAACGGGTTAGGGAGATGCCCAGGGTTAAGCATGAGAGGGTTTGGGTCATCAATTTGAATTGGTTCATCATTTCGGTCAACCTAAAGTGGATATCGAACCAATTGATAAAGGATGTTGGCACTAGCACTGCAATCAGTTCAAAGCATCTTCCTAAGGATGTTGGCACTCGATCGACAGAGAAGAAGAGGAAATAAATGAAAGCCACTCAGGTTAGTCATTTTCGAACCTCAACCAAGGATAATCAAATCTTACTTCAACATGCATAAGATAAGGTTATTCTATTTMATTGTTCGGGTCTAGCCGGTCGGGTTCTTTCATCCCAATTCGACCCTAGTGATCGACCATTTCGATATGTAGGMACTGGGGCATAGAAACTGAAAGGCCACCAGTTTGTTTGTACCTATGTACAAAGTCATAAGGTAAAAAGGAAGTTAGCTAAGAAGTTGATTCCACAGTATATTCAGGTGATGAAGCAGTAGGACCAACATCAAGAGAAGTAACATGACCAACAACAAGAAAAGTAGAAGYTGGATTGGATAACTACGGGTTTTAGGATACACTTTCATTATGGTCATTTTTCTTTATCCAAGCTCCAAYTCTATATATATTACATCATTGCAACCATATGTCTTTAGTTATGTATCAAGAAAAATCTCTTACATACCTATGATCATTGATCAACATCATAGTTAATTTTCAAAGTCCTCATACCTTCTATCCACAAAAGAAAATTAAATTTGCATGCATGTGCTTGAGATAGCAGAGATCTAAAATCAAATTCTTGGAAGTTCACTCCTTTAAATTGAAAAATACTGCGAAAATTGTACCAGGAAATTTCATATTCCACTGATAGGAGTGCACCTGCACATTAATGGGTATATTAGATATAGTGAATTACAATAAATTACAATAAGTTTTAAATGTCTACATGTAATTGAGAAATATATACACAACCCCTCCGAGCAAGTTAGTTCTTGTTGATCAACGACTTCTATATGGCTAAATTCACTCTTCTATGCTCATTTTCAAAGAAAAATAAAGTCTTTGCATCTTTCACCGTTGAACAAATCATATTTTCTATAGGACAAGGTTCAGCGGGCGCCATGAAGATGATTAAAATTGTCCGTCTACGATGAGTTTGTATACTAAAACAAATATATTTAGCTTACTTTAAAGAATGATTTGTCGTGCATGTGTCGAGTCCATAGAGGCCCATAGAGGCTTCGCTTTAAGGAGATCCTTGCCTCCAGTTGGAGAACTACGGTCTCGGCACTTGAAATTAGGCAAAGCTTTGGTTCTTAGGGATGTAGTAGTGTTTAAGGCTGAAAAATGAATTAAACATGATTTAAATATTTATATTATGTTGTACATAATTTACAACAAAATTAGTTCTATCGTAACCACCTAGAAAAGTTGAACCAGGAAACATATTTCCCACCATCAATAGCACTGAATTGAGTTGGCAGGCATTGTGTTTCTTAGTTAGTATGGACCCTTATGTGGTGAATATTTATGTTCTCCAAATTAACTGATATACAAGGCTTAATTTTCTGCATGCCATGATATCAATAATTTATTTATGTTTTAATTGGGTTTCACCACCTCAAAGTCTTCTTCTTGTATAATTTTTAGCATATGTTGAGAGGATTCAAGTTGTTAAGCTATGTTTTCATAAATTGCTTCCAGCGTTGTTTCATCGAACATCAAGTTGTTATTTAATTCATTAAGTTTCTGCACTGTGATTTCCAAATGTTGTACATATTGTTGATCAATTACTAAAGCTTTTGTTGTCTTCTCTTTGAAATTCTTAAGTGCATTGACCAGAAATAACAGATTTTGAATCTAAGTTTGTCAAGGCTCCAACCTCAAAGTTGAGGTTGATCTTTCTTTGTTCTAAAGAAGACACTAGCTTCTGAAGCTTTTGTATGGTATCGAGCTTAACTGAGACTTGGTTTGGAAGTTTTTCATTCTCAACCTGTCTAGAAGCAACTTGTTCTTCTAAGCATAAATATATTTTCGTAACATAAATCTTCTTTCATAAGTTATGTTTTCTCCTCTAGCTCCAAAAGCTTTTCTTTCATAGCAGAAATATTTCCGCCAAGATATTCACTTTCTTTGCAATCATTTTGAAGGTCATATTTTATTTTTCATTGTCTTGCTGCAGGTTTTGGAAAGAGTTCTGGGACATAAGTATTTATTTCTCTTTCAATTGAGCCATTAACTTTGTATTTATTATAAGTTCTCTGCACAATTCTTCCAATTTTTAGACATGGTCAATTGAATCAGTGATGTCTCTTTGAAGCATTACGTCCTCTTCCCATAAGTAGCCATCATCTCCATCAAGCTTCTTTAGTAATTATTCATTGTTTGATATCTCAAGTTTGAGCGAACTATTTTCGAACTATTTTCATTCTGCAACTTTTCCAATTCCACTGTGAATTTTTTACCTTCTTCGACTTCTTTACGAAATTTTCAATAAGTTGCATTGGTTCAGCCTCCAATGGTGTAAGTTGCTCCTTGTTGTCGCTGAAAAAGTGACATTTTGACTTCAAAACAAACATTTTCTCCTTACATGAAATAATATGGTTTTCAAGTGCAGCCTTTTCAGTGATCAAAACATGTGCCTTACCTTTTCTGGTCAAGTTGCTCTCTTCAAAATTGAGTCATGCTCGACAGTCTTCAATTATTATTTTGCTCGATCTTCAATTATTATTACTATTTAGCAAATAAGAATTCTTTAATCATCTCAATAACAAGTGAAATTAGGTGTAATTATTATACTAGTTTACCTTATGTGTGCTCTGCCCAATTATAATTTAAATTATATACAAATATTTTTTAGTAACAACATCTGAAACTAATAACCTGAGGCAAATTAGATGAGCATACCACTTTATCGTCAATTTTTATAATTTAATCGCTCAATTGAACCAAACATCGTCCATTTTTCTGATTAATAAGCTAACCATTGGATTCTGACAAAAACACCCATTTTTAACGTCTATTTCCTTGATTAATAAGCTGACCACTGGATTCTGAAAACAACAACCATTTTTAACATAGGAGTACTAATTATTCCTTCAAAACAATAATTTGTAACCCTAATCTTAACCATCTATCCACACAATCTGTGAAATATAAACTATTGTCTTAACAAACTAGAAGTTAATAGAAAATGATTGTGATTTTGGGTAACCTGAAGATAAAAGGGCAGTAACATCCGTCGTGGCGTTGCTCGAGAAAAAAAAATATGTAGCATAACGCAGATAACTGTCCCTCAGTCTGAGAAGACCATTTCTGATATTGCCCTCTCCTATGTCCAGGCATTCTCGATAACCTCACTCTTTGTTAATAGAATGCAAGCACAAAGCAAGAGCATAGATGGTGGTATTTGATGGCCCTTGTATGGTTTGCGCAGCAAAAAGACCCCCGTATTCTCGTTATTGGAACGCTAATCAAATTTTGAGTTGTTCTCGAGAGTTGGGGGTTTCTATTTCACCAAAGTCACTCAGGACTTTCAGGACATGAGTCGGGGGTTTCCAGATCCCCATGTAGGAATGCAGTCTTGACATCCATCTGTTCTACTTCAAAATCAAATGCAACAGCAACAAATAACAAAAATATTATACAGGTTAACTTGGCAACAAGAGAAAAAATCTCACAAAAATCAATTCCCTCAACCTGGGAATAACCTTTTGCTAATAACCGAGCTTTGTATTTCTCCACGTTTCCTTCTGCATTAAGCTTATTTTTAAATACCCATTTGCTACCAATGGGATTTCTTCCAATCGGAAACTCCAATAGATCCCAAGCCTCATTCTTATCCAAAGATGCCATTTCTTCGTCCATGGCCCTTTTCCATAGATTTCCATCCTCTAAATCCACTGCCTCCCTGATAGTTCTAGGATCATCATCAATAATAGACAAATCAAAATTTGAACAGAAATCAGATGGAGTATACCTTTCTGGTAGCCTTCTTTCTCGAACCGATCTCCTCAATACTGGAGTATGAGGATCTTCTTCTTCTGATTCTTGTTCTTCTGTAGAGTCTGTTATCCACAATTTTGTTCATCGAGATGATGTCATGATAATGTCATGATAATGGAAAATCAAGCTCTTCACTAAGAATAATTTCCTGAGAAAAGTTACATTTGTCTTCTTCCAAAAATCACATTTTTGAAGAAGTTCGCAGGCTGCCTATGTATTCACCTGCGAGAATGCCTGATTCTCGCAGGCTCCATTAAGCTAGAGTGCGATTAGTTCGCACTGTACCTCATTGCAGGGTGCGAACATGTTCTTAATGAAGGAAAAAGATAAAAATCTCGAATCTTCTAGAAGGGAATCTTCTAGAAGGATGAGTTGGCTTTCGAATGGTTGTTCAAGAACTGGCATTCCATATATCTTGGGATTATTTCCTATCCAAGTAACTAATCTATCTTCTCCTATATATTGAGAAGATGGCTCATGGAAAAGGTTAGAAGCAAACTAGCAAGAGATTGATTGGAGAATTAGTGCAAGACTGTATGGAGGACTGATGCTACAACAGCTGGAGACAACAGCAAGGTCATCACAAGTGGTTGATTTTCTTCATGCATGAGCAAGTGTGTGTGTCAGAGTTAGGAGCCATCGAAAGGAGACTTACGACATCAAGGCTCAGGTTGTAAGTCTCACTTTCAATTAATTCAATACAGTAATATGTCCCTTTCCCATAAAGATGATGTCACTTTATTACACAACTCCTTGATCATATGTATAGACTAGCTATTGAATATATTAATCTGCCTTTACTTCGATTGGTTTGTGCTGTTGTGATTTGAACGGTGCAAGAGCATTGGAGCGAAGCTTGGAACAACAGAGACCTAAGGAAAGCGTTCATAAGGTATGTCCATAATCCTTACTTCTTAGCTCATTCAATAGGTTAGATCTAGGGAAAGTGTATTATTCTGTCCTGTTTTGTTCTAGATTTAGGTGGATCTAGGGAGATCGGTTTGTGTCCGCACTCACGGATTTATCCTGAAACAAAATTGGCGACTCCGTTGGGGACCCTATCCCTTTTTCTTTATGGTTTTTGAATTTTCTGTGTCCATTTGCTCTATTTGCCTTTTTCTCCTGTTTTGTCAGTGTCTAAGTCCTCAGGATACCCTGAGAGACCTTCTGGGTCTATAAGCCAGTTTGAATTTTGCTTGCTTTTTCAAAATTTTCATTATCTTCAGGGATTCTCGCACTGTGTCCATTGACAGCCTGCGAGAACCAGGAAAGTTCGCACTCTGCATATATATTCCAGTGCGAACTGTTCGCACCTTGCATCAAGGTAGCCTGCGAGAATACTATATTCTCGCACTGTGTTCTACTACTTGCCTGCGAACAGATTTTTTGAAATTTTTGAATTCAAGTTTTGACTTTGTCAACTGCTCAGATCTGTTGATTTACACCTTTTTGGCTTACTGGAACATGGACTTATATATCTCTTGCTTTAATTTGCTTGCTTGAACTGATCTAGGGTTTCTAGGTTTTTCTTGCCTTTGTAGCTTGACTTTCATTTCTTGGCTCTTGTTGGCATTTTCTTTCTCTCTGACTTCTGGAGTTGAGTGTGTCTGATTGGCTGGGAACCAGTGATTGGTTGAGAGTTGAGTGTTTGGTGTTTCTCGTTTGCTTGTTGGTTCGAAAGAACATTTTTCTTTTGCATTGAGGAACTCCTTGGTTTGTTTTTGTTTTTACTTTCATTGAAAGTTTTGGTTGGGTTATCATTGTTTGGTTATTGATGATTTGATTTTCTTTTCTCAATTAATCAGAGTTCTTCTTGGAAAGTGAACATCAAGTTTTATTTCAAGATTTTGTTTTTGCTTTTTAAAAACATTGAAAATCAAGTTTTAGAGTTTATTGAAGTTTTGAAAAAGACATATAGAAATCGTTCATTGATAAATGATTGTTTATATTAGCATCTGAAAGGAAATTGAGCATTGCATTTGCATAGCAGTATTGAGTTTGATTCGGAAACTTTTCTCTCTCTCCCATAAATAGGATTCATGGAATGAAAAGGATTATATTTCATCATTATCCTTGCATTATTTGGGTCAGAGTCATACATCACGAGTTTCACTTCCGTTACCTTTGAGTAAACAACAGCCTTTAAAAACATTG
>JASDQU010339178.1:0-11294 GCA_032191745.1 Picea mariana
CCACCTTGGTTCCTTCCTCCTATTCTTCATTCCCAACACTCCCCCTTCCTTACCCGTATACCCTTTGTTGTGCTCGTTTCGTCACTTGGGTGAGAAAAACAATGGCACTTGCATGCCTAGTTGGGCCTGCTAGACATCTCTCCCTCTTCTTACCCCTCCACCTTTTCCACCCATACCCATCCACCGTCCCTCTTTTCTCATCTCCTCTCCAAACCTCTTCATCCCCTCCACTCCCTCTACCCGTCATCTCCATCCTCCCCTATCCCACCACACCCCTATTCCCATCTACCAAACCCTTACCTCCTCTCCAAATCCCCTTCGTCTTGCCTCACTCTCCACCTTGGTTCCTTCCTCCTATTCTTCATTCCCAACACTCCCCCTTCCTTACCCGTATACCCTTTGTTGTGCTCGTTTCGTCACTTGGGTGAGAAAAACAATGGCACTTGCATGCCTAGTTGGGCCTGCTAGACAAGACATAAGTTTGTGAGTGGGTTAAACACGACAAACACATGTAATAAAAAAATAAACAAACTAAAACAACTAAAGAAATAAAAACTAGAATGCATAAGAAACTTAGAACCATAAACAATCAACTAATGACCAAGATTATGCCACCAATGGATAACTATATTAGTTGGAAAAACACCGTAGAGAAAAATGAGGACTTATGAGTCCCCTCTTCCTCCTTGGGAGGGATGTTGAGTTCCGTAATGGAGATCTCTTCTTACAATGGAATAAAAATGGAAAATTATGAATAAAATCAATGCCTGTTCCCTCAAGAGGTGAGTGGAATGGCCTATTGCAATGATGCTTGAAGACTCCAAGGAGAAAAGAGGATTCTGAAGGGAGAATTGAGGCAGCATAACAATACTATGAATATCTTGGTTTCTTAGTGCACCCATGGCTTCCATTTATAGCATTTCTTCAAGGCAAAATACAATTGGTTCTTGTTGTGAACAAGTGACCCTTTAGGGTACCCTTTGGTCCTTGACCAACCCCCCATTTGAATTTCGCTCAGATATGGAGGTCAAATCAAGTTGGGAGCTAGTCCATAAGTGGTTGGGGGGACAAAAGGAACCATAAATGCATTGTTCACAGGAGTGCATATATTTTCTCGTACACAGTCGTGCATTTGGCACATTGTGCACTCTGAGGGATTTGTTGCCCCGCGCACTATGCACACGCTTCCTTTAGTGATTTTGCAAATGTCTATTTTTTCCCAATTGTATAGTTTTTTCCTTTTGAAATGAATTTTAGTGCTGCAACTGAACTAATTGTTGTTGGCATACCTGTATTTTTGTAATCGTTTGTGTGAAATGTTGCAGACAAAATTTTAGTGATAACAGATGCACCCTGATGTCTGAGGTTATGAGCATACTTATAGCCGAAATAAATCAATGTTTCTTCTACTGAGAGTTCCATTTTAATGGGAATTATTGTTCGTTAATAACAACTCTGATGGACTCCTAAGTGACCACGACTGTAAATAATGAGGGTTCCTTTGTTTCCTTCTGCTCACAGAAAGTTTCCCACCAATCTTTGACATGGGGAACAACACTGAGGAGTGTAAAAGTAATCCTTTCTCTATTCGAGAAGTTATGGACATAGAAATACCCTTCTAGCAGATTCAACCATTTGTCTACAACATCTACGTCTATATGACCTTCAAATATAGGAATATCGAATTTTATTTGTACCTTGAAGGGGTGACGCCTCCATTTGACGGAGATGCATTGCCTGTTGGTAGTCGCCGAAGGATTTGCGCAAAACTATCCATCATATCGTTCCTTTGTTGCATGAGGGCTTCCTCGAGAAACATTTTGTAGGGATCTCCTGTCGCATCGTCTTTCTTTTCTCCCGCCATGAGAGGTCGCTTGGGCGTGCATGAGATTTTTTCCTCAAGAGAAACAAGCTCAAGACCCAATTCTTTGTACCCTGACCTCATTGAGGACATGCATTAAGAACGATAAGGAGTATACCACTTTGATACCACTGATCCAGATTTTATGAGAAGAACAAAATGAATACAAATTATTATCAAAATATTCTTAACAAAAAATAACAGATATACAGTAAAACTGGTTTCAATTCAACAAGGAAATAAGATGAAACTGTAAAATGCAACATAAAACAAGCTTACTAGAATGGTGGCGGCTTATCTCTGAGAAGAGATGTGATGGCTACGCTCATTCACCAGAATATCATTACAATGAGGCTCTCAAGGCATTTTTACAATAAACAAGAATGTCAAAACCCTAGACATCCAAAAACCTACCCTAGGAGATGAAGTGCCAAAATTCATGTGGGCCCTGTTTGGGTAAGTTAGTACATCAACTTCTCGGGGTCATAATTTTTGCATATGATTTGTCATTTGAAAGGTCTATCTGAGGAATACACATGTTTCCTTTGGCGAGCCCCACACATCTTGACTGTGAAGAGCCCTAAAAATGCTGTTTATGGCCTCAAAATGACCCCGAAAGTCAGGGACCCAAAAACTAGGAAAAAATTGCCGAACTGGAAAAATGCCAAAATGAGCCAGTTGGAATAGGTGGGAGGCCTCCGACATCCATTTGGATCATTATGGGTTCTTCACTTCCGACGCTGTCCTGAACCCCTACACAACATCCAAGTGGATATTGGTGGCCGCCCACCTATTCCAATTGGCTTATTTTAGAAGTTTTCATGTCAGTACATCTTTCTGTACTTACAAGGCCATTTTGGGGCTCTAAACAATATTTTCTTGGATTTCCACAGTCAAACTATAAACAAATTCATATTTTTATGGCATAATGCGTATTTCTCAAAAATACATTTCCAACGGGCTATCACACGCCTAAAACAGAGATCGTATGCAAAAGTTACGACCCTGAGAAGTTAATGTACTAACTTACCCCAACAGGGCCCACATTACTTTTGGAGCTTCATCTCCCAGGGTTAGGTTTTTGGAAGTCTAAGGTTTTTGCATTCATATTTATCATAAAAAGTGCCTTCAGAGCCTCATTATAATCATCTTCTTTCGAACGAGCATAGCCGTCACATCTCTTCTTAGAGATAAAGCTGCCACCATTCTAGCGAGTCTTGCACTCTGTATTTTAACAGTCTCTGTACATTTTTTTAATGAATAGAAATCATGTATTTTTGTATTTCTCTGTTTCTAGAAATTTTTATGTGTATTTCATTGTAATATCTCTGCTTTCATTTCATTCTGAAAATAATTCGGATCACATTTGAAAAGTGGGATTTATAATTTGTAGGGCCTATTAATCCATCGTAAAAAAGGAAGAGGTATATTCTACTTTGCACAGACTATGTGACCAAATGGGTTGAAGCGGAATATTTACCATATTCCACTGAGAAGTTAGTAGTAAATTTCCTGTTTGAAGATATTTTTGTTAGATTTGGTGTGCCTAGAGACATTGTCACTGACCAAGGGGTACAATTCACTTCAAAGTTAGTTCATTCCATTGTGCAACAATGTAAAATTAGACACATGAAGTCCACCCTATATCATCCATAAGCCAATGGCCAGGTGGAATATACAAATAAGGTTTAAGAAGGGATTCCGACAAAGACAGTTCATCTCCATCAGACATAATGGGTGGAAAAAATTCCAGAATCCTTATGGGTGTATAGAAATACATGGAAAAATGTTATTGGTCATACCCCTTATGAGCTGGTATATGGAAAGCATGTTCTTCTCCCCATTGAGTTTCAGGTAAATACTTTCAAAATTTCATCAGAATTAGGATTAAATTTGTCAGAATCTAAACAACAACGAGTTTTATAGTTAAAAGAGCTAGATGAAATTCACCAAGATGTAATACCAAAAACTACTCTTGTATAGGAGCAACAAGCAAAATGGCATGACAAATTTATTAAGAAGAATCAGTTTAAAGTCGATGACTGGGCATTACGGTTTGATTCAAAATTCAAAAACTTCAAAGGGAAGTTCACCAATCACTAGATTGAAACATATGAAATCGACATAGTATTTGAAAACGTCTTTGTACATATGAAAACCATTGATGGTTCAGGAATTTCTTTTGTGGTCAATGGCCATAGAAAAAAATTATACCATAAGCCAACATCTAGAGATGAATTTGTTTTGAGTTTACTTCAGTAATCCAATATGGAAATTGTGAGTAAGGAGGGTAACTCCTCTACCCCTCTTCCATCCAAAATTTATTTTTCTTATATATATATATATATATATATATATATATATATATATAAAGTGAAAAATAAGGTTCAAAATGTGAAAACCAAGATTCTTGGTGCATTTGAATGCGAGCTCTACCTAAAAACCAAGAAACTGGCTGGAAGAGTTCACCTTTTGTACCGATTTCTGGTAGAATTTTACAGATTCATTATAATAAATTAGTCACTTTTTCGGTTGTATCAAGCTTCATCTTTGCTAGCAACATCATATTTTTTCTATTCCTTTGTAGCAACATTAAAAGCTCCATTCCTCTGCAACAAAAGAATACTGTCAATTCCTGTAATAAAAGGACTTCATTCATTTCAAAAAACAATTACAGTCATTTCATGTAATAAAATAAGGAATTCCAGTAATGAAGGACAGTTCAATTGAGGACTGGTGTGAAAAATGTGCGGAACATTCAAAGTTGAACCAGATTACAGAGGTAGTATAAACACTTGTTTCAAGTATCTTCATAATCATTCTTTCAACATCATAATTTCCTGGTAATAGTAGGATGGTCTGCAAGGTAGTAGTCTTACATTATCAAATTATCAAATGAAACTAGAGTAAATTATCAAATGAAACTTACATTCATGCCATATGATATATGATTCAAGGTTACCCTAAATCACTACCTCCTAATTACCCTGACTTTATTAACTCCATTCACAATCTCTTAAAATCACACCATACCATTCATTTTAGTTATGAACGATTTGAAATCAAAATTATTATGATTATGAGTTATACACATAATAATATTCCATGAGTTGAAATTGATTTTTCATAATTACCCATTTCTTCGCCTATAATTGAGATACTACTTGTTTTCCACCACGAACATATCCAAGCTGTATGTGCCATCATTATCAATGATGATCTTCATGTGAAATGTTATTATTATTTCAAAAAGACATCATTTGATATGATGCAACCCTGTGATGATACGATGCTTCAATGATCCTTCATACATTTCAATTAATCTATTAAACGATCCCACAAGTCATCTCATTCTTCAACATTTTCCCTACCGCCTCTTAACCTCTGTCTATTACCTATCTCCACTATTTTTACCTTTTTTCTATGTGAGGATTCGAACCTGTCACCCAACAAATTCACCAGACAACATGAGAAATATGGAACCACCATTTTTTGTCAGATACAAGTTGCAGGGAACAAAGTTACTCGATGGATTTTCGACATGTAGAGTAGTTTTTCAAAAAGTAGGGTTACTGCAAATGTTTGAAAATTTTCAGGGGCACAATGTGGCAATAACTATGGAATTCGTTGAAACGTTTAATGGGAGAACAACCAATATTGGTGATATAAATATCACTTTAACAGAGGAACTAATGGTTGTAATTACATGTTTAGAGAGAAAAGGGGAAAATTGGTTTAAGAGCCAACGATTGAAAGGAAAAGGGCGGAAAACCTTCCTGAATAAGTCATAGTGAAATACATATTGGACCAAGGGAATTTTGAGGACTTGGCTTGATGACACATGGAAGGATTTGGCCTTCTTCATCCAAAAATATCTAACTTGTGAAGGCGGATACATCATAATTTTTCTTTACCATTTCTGTTTATTGTAATGTTTGAAGAATACAAACAAAAGGATCAATATGCCATATTAATTATTGAAAAGTATCACAAAAATGGCAGTAGCAGCTTAGAAATATCCACCAAACAAAGAGAGGTTTTGATATCATCATGCTTTAATCAAGTTAATCATGTTATATAAGTTAGAGAAATTGAATGAGGGTTTGTAGAATCTCAAACCATAGGAAAAAAAATTCCGAGGAAAAATACTCTCATACCCCTCATAAATATACAACAAAAACATCATACAAAACCAAGAAGGAATCGAGCTAGAAGAAAACACAATCCCCTAAAGAAATTTTGACAGAAAAATAGAGAGAAAAGGGTAAACAAAAAATAATAGAGGTAGATTTGGATTCCCCCAAGGAAGAAACTCCATAAAAAATAGTCAAGAAGATAAAAATATTGAGGTCTAAGCATTTGTTGGCAGCGAAAAAGAGGATAAATAGGGGAATGGAATGAATAGAAAAAGTGGAAAAAGAGGAAAACTAATTAAAGGTGACAGAGGAGAAGCAAGAAGAAATTTTACCATATTTGATAAGAAAACCTAGAACAAGGAATTGAGTGAAGGCCACAGACGATGTAATTAAATCACAAGTTTCTGAAGATGAAGAAATTCCTGGAGTAGAGCATGATCTGGAGGAAGAATTTTCTGGTGCATAGCATAATTTGGAGGAAGAGATTCCTGATGAAGAAACCCATTATGAGGATATTCCTTAAAAGGAAATCCAAATTTCTAACACAAAATCCATTATTGATGATCTTATTGTTAAGATGAGATGTAAGGAAAAGAAGATAATAAAACTAAAGAAAACTATTCAGGAATTAGAAACCTTAGACAAGGTCATTAAATCAGAGAATGAGAATCTCAAAGAACATAGTGCAAAAATAAGAGAAAATGTGTTGGACTGAAAAAGAAGTAAAAATCCTTGAAGCAGGATGCAAAAAAATGGTATGTCTAGAACTTGAAAACTGTCTAAAGAAGCAGATGACCAGAGATAGGGGACCTCCCACAACTATTGTTTCAAAGACAAAGGACAGTTGAAGAAGTAAAGGAACATAGTTTCAAATTTTTGAATCAACAATTGCTTCAACATAAAATTGCATGAGGACATGCAATATCCTCTATCTGGGGGAGATGTTGGGTGCTAGTTTTGATCCTTTCACCAGGCCTATTCACCTCTAATTTGTTACATCAAAACCTCCACTTTTTCCCATTTTCACCTAATTAATGGCATAATGAACATAAACAAGGTAATGATTTTTCTTTGTAAGGTAATATCTATTTCTATAGCAAAATCGCCTACAATTCAGTTATTATAAAAATTAACCCTATTTTACGATTTATTATAGGAATTGGAGGTTAACATACTTCCACTCACTCAAAGGGAGAATTTTCACCTAGAGGCAATTCATTGATATCGGGGGATGGTAATTTACCTATTTTACAATTTTCATGGCATTTAATATCTAGTGGTCAATGCATGGTCAATTCTGGCAGATAATTACAAGAAATTCACAGAATCAACTACAAATATGCTAGATTTCTCACAGAATTAGGAAGCTGATACCCAAGAATAAGGAATAAGGTTAAAACCATCATAAGACCAAGGATTCAACTCAAATGATCATGGAAAAGTTATGCTAGGTGCTAGAATGAATATCTAAGCGATTTTTCTATAGTTATTTTTGTAAAATAGAGTGCAAATGAAAAGCACTCAAATTCCTTGAGATATGTAGAAATATTAGAAAATAGGGGATGTCGAAGTTAGTGAGATATTGAGATTATGATGCAAGACTTATATTGTAACTGTTAAATTGTGTTGAAGTATTAATACAATGGAGCTTTGAATTCAATTTATGAGTTAAATTTCTTATATAGTCCGAGTTTTCTTTAACAACATATTCCAGGAGATCCCCCTGGTATGTGTTGTATTTTCATAGTTGTTTTAAAGTTACTTTTATTAATTGCCTTCATTTCTTGTAGATTTAAATGGGATGTTATAATTTCTTGTAGATGAAGAATTTGTTTCAAATAGTTTACAAGAAATGTTAATATGATTATGGTGATTAATGATTGTTTTAGATATTGATGTTAAATACAATAATTTACTTGAATGATATTTCATCTACTGTTCCATACCAACAATGATCACACAAATATATTTGGAGTTTGAACTGAGTCTACAATTCGTTTTTTTTTTCTTATCAACACATTTTCTTATTGCATTGATAGAATAATTTAGCTTTCATTTATACATTTAACTCACACTTGGAAATACTTATTTCTAGTCTTAGAGCTTGGTTGAATAAAACATAGTGTATTTTCAAATAAGAACAATTGAGAGTTTATTTGTGATATGATTCCCTTCCATTGTCGGTCAAATCTAAGTGATTATGACCAAAATAATCAATATTTGTTTGTGAGTTTGGAATTTTACTGTTTTGATTTTAGTAGAAGTTTTTAGGCAATATCAAGATTAGTTCTACACATATTGCGGTTGTTCCTCATAAGTTTACCTACCTGGATTGATAGAAAATGTCAAGGACTCTAGACACTAGATCAACCCAACATCCCCTTTTTCATAGATTAGATTTCTTTCTCTCTATTTTCTTAATGGTTGTAACTTTGCTTCAATGTTTTGTCATATATTATTTTTCATTTTTATTCTTTCTATAGTTGTATTTATTTATGAATTCATGAATTCTCTAGTTGCATGTTCCATCACCACTCTTGGGTCTTTCCCATCACCACTCTTGGGTCTTTCCTATCACCACTCTTGGGTCTTTCCCATCACCACTCTTGCCTCTGTTATTTCAATTTCTCTTCAAACCATCACTCATAAAATTTTAGAGTGGGGATAATAGAACGACTTGCACCAATTGAAGAACAGAGGGGGCTAAAATTGAGATCCATAACTAGCTTCCAAACATCACATAAATATTTCTCAAATTGTGAGAAGAAAGGAAAAATATACCAACCTTGAGAGGAAAGAACAATGTACTTCCTTAACTCTAATTTGGAAAAGAGAATCGATAAAGGCGTTGATGTACCTCTATTCCATCTAAATATGTCTTATGCATGTGGCTTAATCAATTATTACTACATTCCCCCACCTGGTATATAAAAATAATGGTATCGATCATTGTATTCATATATGCCATTCAATAAAATATATTAATCTGTACAAACCCACAGTAAAAAATAAAATCTATCATTCAATAAAATATAATGATATGTACCTACATCCCCATTGCCTATCTTACACCACCCCCCAATACCTACTTCCCCTTGTCTCACCTATCTCTCCCTCTTCTTACCCCTCCACCTTTTCTACCCATACCCATCCAACGTCCCTCTTTTCTCACCTCCTCTCCCAACCTCTTCATCCCCTCCACTCCCTCTACCTCTCATCTCCATCCTCCCTTATCCCACCACACCCCTATTCCCATCTACCAAACCCTCACCTCCTCTCCAACTCCCCTTCGTCTTGCCTCACTCTCCACCTTGGTTCCTTCCTCCTATTCTTCATTCCCAACGCTCCCCCTTCCTTACCCATATACCCTTTGTTGTGCTCGTTTCGTCACTTGGGTGAGAAAAACAATGGCACTTGCATGCCTAGTTGGGCCTGCTAGACAAGACATAAGTTTGTGAGTGGGTTAAACAAGACAAACACATGTAATAAAAAAATAAAAAAACTAAAACAACTAAAGAAATAAAAACTAGAATGCATAAGAAACTTAGAAACATAAACAATCAACTAATGACCAAGATTATGCCACCAATGGATAAATATATAAAAACCGTAGAGAAAAATGAGGACTTATGAGTCTCCTCTTCCTCCTTGGGAGGGATGTTGAGTTCCCTAATGGAGAGCTCTTCTTACAATGGAAGAAAAATGGGAAATGATGAAGAAAATCAATGCCTATTCCCTCAAGAGGTGAATGGAATGGCCTATTGCAATGATGCTTGAATAATCCAAGGAGAAAAGAGGATTCTGAAGGGAGAATTGAGGCAGCATAACAATACTATGAATATATTGGTTTCTTAGTGCACCCATGGCTTCCATTTATAACATTTATTCAAGGAAAAATACAACTGGTTCTTGGTGTGAACAAGGGGCCCTTTAGGGCACCCTTTGGTCCTTGACCAACCCCCCATTCATATTTCGCTCAGATATGGAGGTCAAATCAAGTTGGGAGCTAGTCGATAAGTGGTTGGGGGACCGACAAGAACCATAAATGTGCCATTCACAGGAGTGCACAAATTTTCTCATATACAGTTGTGCATTTGGCGCATTGTGCGCTCTGAGGGATTTGTTGTCCCGTGCACTGTGTGTCTGTTTCCTTTAGTGATTTTGCGCATGTCAATGTTTTCCCAATTGTATAGTTTTTTCCTTTTGAAATGCATTTTAGTGATGCAGGTGAACTAATTGTTGTTGGCATTGCTGTATTTTTGTAACCATTTGTGTGAATTGTTGCAGACAAAATTTCAGTGATAACAGATGCCCCCTGATGTGTGAGGTTATGACATACTTATAGCCAAAATACATCAATGTTTCTTCTACCGAGAGTTCCATTGTAATGGAGAGTGCTGAGAGGAACTGCAAAAGCGATCCGTCGGAGGGAGAGGGGAAACTTTGGGACCCAAACCTTTCTCTAGAGAGAAAAAAAATCTGTATACAAACGAGGCAAGCATGCCCCATGCTTGTGTCATGTAACCAAAATGTAAGATGTTAACTAAAGATGTATGCTGGTGTAGATAACTGCTGCACCCTCTAGGGTGGTTGATAATGATAGATGACAAGTTTGAATGGTGAACATACTCTGAAGTGAGGCAAGGACGCCTCTAAGAAGTGTCGATGACTCATAGGCATTGATGGTCTAAAAAATTCAGAGGTCTTCGACTGGTATAAAACACCGACAATAGTCAGATAGTAATACCCACCGTAACATGTGATTTTGCTGAAGTCGAATGTTATGGGGTTCAATGGAATAAAAGAGAAATGATGATTCTCTCTGTGTCATCCGAGACTCTTCATTGTAAAGGTAATGAGAGTCAAGATATTGTCTTCCTTCTGGAAACTGTGTTGATGTCGACATACATGGAGACGCGACTCCAAGAAGCAAAGGGCTTCATGAAATCCATTGAGATGATATCATGCACTAATAGGGAACATGAATGAAGTCAAGATGTGGTGAGAATTGAGACTGTCCTTGGTTGGGATATTTTTGAAGGATGATTGGCAACAACCGTAAAAATGTATCGAGTGTCAGGGGGACAACTAGATATGGGGTTAAATTGTGCCAAAGGCTTGACAAAGTGGACCAACTCAAAGATCAGGGGTACATGGAATTTTTGGGATACTCGGGGTTTGTGAATGTTGTCAAAGAGAGTGGATTCCCCAACCAAGGGAGAAATGGGTTGCGTTGCTGGGAAACGAAGGTCATCAAGGGTGATGACAAAAAGCTAAGTAAATGCTAGAAACAAAGG
>JASDQU010339179.1:928-12494 GCA_032191745.1 Picea mariana
AGGAGGACACGTGGCAGTGCTCGAGGTTTCGGGGAAATCCCCGAAAGGAGCATTTTGGCATTTCGGCTACCGGAAATGACAAGGGTAAGAGTTCAGGACTCTTGGCGCACGAAATCCTGAAAGGATCATGAGCCATTCATTTTGGAAGACATTTGTCGAAGATCTATATCTACCAAGAATTTGGGTACTGGGAGATCAAGTTTGCAAGAGTCGTGAGACAAGAATTCCAGATTCCCAAAATTGCAAAAGAAGAAGTCGCGATTGAACGAACAGGGGAGATTTCGGCATTTCGCACACCGAGAGTCCGAAGGACCTAGGATCGTTGCAGCCAAACTCTCGAAGTCCCAAATCATGAAATCCTGAAAAGACATTTGAGAAGGACAGGCACCAAGATATTTTGGTTTTCATCATATTGAGGGACAAAGAATCAGCAGCGTGCCTTCATCACATAGTTTTGAATCGTGAAATCCTGAAAAGGCGTTCCAAAAGAATAACACTGAGTCACGGAGCAGGAAGTCAGTCGCTTCAACATTTCAGGATTCAACCTTTCGACAGTCCCGAAGAGGAGGAGTCAGGGCATGGGGTGTTGAATATCTCGAGGTCACGAAACACAACATGTGATCACGAAGAAGGTGAACACACATATTTTTTGGCATTTCCGGGATCGACATTTCAACCATCCGATCATACGAGGCAAGCGCCATCTAAATTTTTACATTTCGGAGTTTAGGGTTTGGAGAACATCGTGACGATAATTTAAGAGTCATGAAATACCAATACGTGAAATTCTGAAATAATCTGAGTCATTGATCTCAAATCAATGAGGATCATTGATCCTTGAAGCCAATTTGGCATTTAGGTAATTCAAAGATCAGGGAATCTTGGGTTTGCAAAGTCACGAAACCCAAAATCCTGAATCACAAAGTTTCAAAGTCACTGCAAGAAATTAGAGGACCTAGTTTTACGTGTAGAAAATAGGTAGACAAGAAATTTTTCCAACAATTTCTTTTCTGTTTTGTTCAAATTCTTTAAAGATGGCCACGTCTAGCAATTTAGGACCAACTCAAGGTTCGATTCTTCTTGGAAAGAATTATGAGTTTTGGTCTCTTCGAATGAGATCCTTCTTGCAAGCACAAGAGTGCTAGGATCCAGTGGATCTTGGATATGTGGAACCAGATTCAACAGACCTTTCTGCCATGACAAACCAACAGAGAACTTCTCAGGCAACACAGAGGAACAGAAAGAATAAAGCCAAATTCTGGATTCAAAATTCAGTGGATGACTCGATTTTCTCAAAAATCACAGGCACTAGTACTTCAAAACAGGGTTGCGACATCCTTAAATCAGCCTACCAAGGCAATGACAGGGTCAAAACATTCAAACTACAGACCTTGAGGACACAATTCGAGACTTTAAGAACGACAGAGTCTGAAAACATGGATCAGTTTATGACCAAAGTCATGGGAATCGTGAACCAGATCAAATTGAGTGGTGAAGCCATCACTAATCAACGCAATGTTGAGAAAGTCCTCAGAAGTTTACCAAAGAAATTCAAAATGGTTGTTACAACAATCCTTGAATCTAAGGACCTATCATGTTTTTTCAACATATGAACTAATTGGTTCCCTAGTGACACATGAGATCAAATTGCATCTCACAGAGGAGTCAATCGCCAATGCCTTCAAAACTCAATTCTCCTTCACCAGAGGGAGAGGCAAAGGAAGAGGCAGAGGTCACCAAGGATGAGGGAGTACTACAAGTAACCAACACTCAAGTGGAGGTAATAGACAACAGAACCAGGATCAAAATTTCCAAGGTCATAGACAAGAACACCAGAATCATAATTTCCAGCCTCAAAGAGGCAGAGGGAGAAGATCAAATGAAAAATGAAGCATACAATGCTATTACTGCAAAAAGTATGGGTACTATGAATCTGAATGCAGGAAGAAGAAAGCAAATCAGCTCTCAGGCAAAGCACATGTGTCAAATCATACAGGAGAAACCTCAAGAGGTATGTTTCTCTCATGTCACAAGTCTAAAGAACAACTGAAATATCTCTTGTTTTTGGATAGTGGATGCAACAATCGCATGACAGGTAACAAAGATTTACTTTCATGCATTGATTCTTCAATTTCATCTGATATTACACTTGGAAATGATTCCTTAGTCAAAGTTCAAGGAAAAGGAACTGTACCTATTATTACTAAACAAAATGTAAAGAAAGACATAAACAATGTCTATCATGTTCCAGATCTGAAACATAATTTTCTAAGTGTAGGACAAATCACTGAACATTGCTATAAGGTACTTTTTGAGGGAGCATCTTGCAGAATATATGATAAAACCCCCAGCAGAAAATTGATTTCTGAAATCCACATGACTTAGAATAGGATGTTTCCCTTGACCCTCAGAATTGCAAATCTGATCCAACCAAATGCATAAAGTGCAACCACCCCCAATGAAACTATGGTTTGGCATACAATATTTAGACATTTACCATTTCAGAGTATCATTCTTCTACATAATCACTCCACGGTCAAAGGTCTTCCTATCTTCATAAAACAAAATTCCCCATGTGAGTCTTCCATACTTGGAAAACATAAAAGAACTAGTTTTCCACAGTCCTCCACTCAAGCCAAACAACATCTCGAACTTGTTCACACTGACCTATGTGGACCAATGCAAACATAGTCAATATGTGGTAGTTTTTACTTTCTAATGTTTATTGATAACTTTAGCAGGAAAATGTGGATCTATTTTCTCAGACACAAGTCTGACACTTTTGCAAAATTCAAAGAATTCAAAGCAGAAGCTGAAAAACAGAGTGGCAAATATATAAAAGCACTCAGGTCTGATGGAGGAGGAGAATACAACTCCAATGAATTTTCAAATTTCTGCAAATCACAAGGCATTATAATGCAAACTATATCTAGGTATACTCCACAATAGAATGGAGTGGATGAAAGAAAAAACCAAACAATAATGAACATGGCAAGAAGCCTACTCAAAGAGAAATGTTTGTCAAATATTTTTTGGGCTGAAGTAGTAGCATGCTCAACTTATCTCTTGAATAGATCTCCAACCACAAGTCTAAAGATAAAATTCCCTCAAGAAGCATGGAGTGGGACAAAGCTAAATGTTGCGCATCTAAGGACATTTAGATGCATAGCATACGCTCACATACCTTCTGAATTAAGGAAGAAATTGGATGATAGAAGTGAGAAATGTATCTTTACTGGATACAGTGAAACATATAAAGCTTACAGAATTTACAACCCAATCTCAAAGAAACTAATTCTCAGCAGAGATGTAAAATTTTTGGAAAATCAACTCTGGAACGAATCTGAAAATCAACAAATGGACAGTCAAAATCCATTGCTGCCTAGTTCTGAAAATACAGAAAATTCAGGACAACCAATACCTCAACCTACTCTTCCAAGGTTGCAGGTACAAGGACAACCTGGAAATTCTCAGGATAAATCAACTTCCAGTAGAGACTCATCCTTTGAACTTCAAAATCAGAGAACTCGAAGTTTGAGAGAAATCCATCAGCAGTTGGATGACATTGAACAACACAATTGTTTTGCATTAATGTCATGTTAACCTACATCTTTTAAAGAAGTAGCTAAGGATCCACATTGGGTTCATGCCATTAACCAAGAAATTGACTCCATTGAGAAGAACAGGACATGGGATCTTGTTGATTTACCAAGACACAAGAAGAGTATTGGTGTCAAGTGGGTTTACAAAACTAAACTCAATGAAAAAGGGCAGATTGAAAAACACAAGGCAAGACTTGTTGCCAAAGGATTCTCACAACAACCAGGTACTAATTATGGTGAAACTTTTTCTCCAGTAGCAAGATTAGACACTGTAAGGACTCTATTGGCCATAGCAGCCCAACAAAAATGGCAAGTATACCAGATGGATGTCAAGTCATCTTTCCTGAATGGTTTCTTAGAAGTATAAGTTTTTGTCAATCAACCACCTGGATTTGAAGTCCAAGAGTAGCCAGCCAAAGTATATCTATTGAAGAAAGCCTTGTATGGCTTAAAGCAAGCTCCAAAAGCTTGGTACAATAGAATTGACACTTACCTGATCAAAAGTGGTTTCAGCAGAAGCCAAAATGAGCCATTATTTACATGAGAACCCAACTTATGCCACTCCCCCGAGCTTAACATTCTCAACTAATACGGTGAAATAATTTATATTTACAAACATCCCAATCAATAAATTTTCAATTCCATATGAATGGGGAAGTGTGGCACATGTAGACCTTGAGACATCATAAAAAGTCACCAATATATTCAGCAAGTGACACAAACATTGAAACCATTATTGAAATAGTTTTTGCTACTTTCTTCAGAGACTTTGCTAGCCAAAAGAACTATTGTAGTTGGGGTTCAAGAGAGAATTAGAATTGACTCTTTCTTTATATTCAATAATTTGACAAGAACACCCAATAGGTTTCCATATGCACATATGAACAATAAAAGTTTTTATAATTCTTGAGTAGATATAGCGATATCATCCACTACAACTCTTTGCATATTCTTTAGCAAATGCAGATCCGCTTCTATTAAATCTGTTATAAAATATAACACATAGTATGTGTTATATAATATAACACATACTATCTGCATTACAAATTCCCAAATTTCATAACTCCAAGTGAACACCATCCCATAATGAAATATGATACATAGTCATTGGATAGTAAGGAAGATATCTTAGAATCAAAAATATTTTTTTCTAAATTAGTGTGTAGATCATTTCAATTTGACTACCATTAATCCACACCAGAACAAATTTCTGCATTAAACTGTTAGAAAACTATTTTCCTCCCTAACAAATATTTCTCACCCAACAATCTTGGAGAGGAACTTTGTGGCAATGTGGCGGTCACCACAAAGATGAAGGTTTATTCATGCATATTTCAACCTGTGTCGCCACTGATACCTCTCTAGAAAAAACTAGGGCTATTGAAGTTGGTGACATAGTCTTCACAATACCCTCTTCTAGAGTAAAGAGAACTTTAGAAGACCCATTATACACTAGCCAACTTCTGTGGTTGAAAAGTTTTAGCTACAAGTATATAAGACTTCTTCTCTACTGGAGCATAATTGCCCATTAACAAGTGGTATTGACTCATCCAGTATGCAATTTATTTGTATAAGAATAAAAGGAAAAACAAAATTATCTGCATCAAGCTTTTCATCTCTTCAATTTGCCAACTAGGAAATTTCTAGCAGATTGTTTTAATATTCCCTTCACCTTTGAATTTGTAAATGTAGTTTTCTGATAATACTTCAAATAACTAGAACTTACTTCAAAAGAAATTTTGTAAATTGTTTCTTTTCATGTTTCCCTTTGATTCTCACAATTTTCCAGCACCATTTCCACTCTCATACATACATTCTTCAGGCATCTTGAATAAGCCATCTCTAGTGTATAAAGGTCTTACTAAACTCTTTATTTGTGGAATAACTCTCTAACTATCAACTTTAATTGTTTCTTGAGATTTCAATGAGTTATTTATTTTAATGGATGGTCAACACTCATTGAATTATTMACAATGGATTTTATAGGCACAGTTAGCACCCTCAAATGCATTTCTTGCATGATATTATCCATGAAAGTGTTATAGCTGCAACMAATCCCTTCAACTTCCTCCATTATGGGAGAAATTAGTGTCCACCATATAAACTTCTATACAAAATCCATGATTACAAAGTGGTTGATCAGGTCTGGTAGCCCTATAGGATGTACATAAGAAAGCTTTGATTGTATTATCTGGTTGGTCTCTTAAACTTMTAAGTTCTATTTTTATCTTGTTCGATAAATCACCTCATATTTCTAATTTCGATGGATGGGGAGCCTCTATAGTGCCTGTGATAACCCTGATCTTAGGAGAAAGACTTGGGATCCTATGAATCTAAGAGATTATTAGACTATTACCATTGGATGGATATCTCTTTGTAACCCTTAGATTAAGCTGAAGAATGATGTTTGACTACAATATTGAGTTTTTCATCGGAATTACAAACTGAGTTGACAACGATCTCCCTTTTGGAAAACTTGAGCTCGATTACCTATCAAATACATCTATCGAATTTTGAAGAGTTACCACTAGCCATAAATTAATTGCCACCTCCTTGACCACCTTATTCATTTAATGATCAAAGAATGATCACTGCCACATCGTTTCATTTTTGGCTGATCGAATTTCAATGGGGCAATGAACCATTAATATTCTGAAAAATCCAAATTTGAATTACATATATCAAAGGGGCAAGACTAATTATATCAATAAATATACATGTATGTAATTCAAATTTTGAGATGCATAGATATACAAAGAAAAATAGACAAAGAGTTTTAGAGAGTGTTTTCAAGGGATTTTATACTTTGTTTTTGTTTGCATCTGAGTTTGTAAACTCATGATAATGTTCATATTTTTTGGGGCCCCAACAACCCCTTTCTTTATTTTTAATCAAAATCTAGGGTCCCTCGAAATTTTACTTTGATTCTTCATTTTTTTTCCCTTTGACTTGATTGGATTGGTATTGGTTTTATTTGTTTCGAGGTTGGTTTGAGTTTATATTCTTTTCTTTTGTGTTGTTTGAATTTCATGAAATTCAAATGCAATTTCTTTTTTCTTTCTACAGAGTTTTGATGTTGATGGATGAGCTTTATAATTTGGGAGTTTGTTATTACCTCTTATTTATTGAATTTATCTGCTATGAGAATGACTTGGTTGAAGAGATGGATTAAAAACAATGATTTTACAGGAAGAAATATTATTGTGACACATCTTTTCTATGACATTTTTTCACATTTGATCAAATTTGAATGAAGGAGAGACAAGCATAGAAACATTTATTATTTAAACGAAAACATCAATTTTTATCAACTGCTTACTTTCATTTAAATTATGATTATGTTTTCGTCTTGTGCTCATTAACAAGTTTGATTATTTTGGATAATAATTTCAACACATCATCATATAATATCTTGTGTGGTTTCTCATTTTCACAAAATCATTTGGTAGGTTTAATTAATTAAATTCTTTTGTCAATTTGCATCTCATTTCAAAATAAAAATAAAAATAAAGAATTATCTATCATTTATTTGATTTTGTGAAAACCCAAATTCAATATTTTTCTCCTCTCCATTAACTTGAAGCTTATAGAATTTTATGATCATATTTGAAAAGAAAATATAAAAAATATTTGTTTAGAACTTATAGTTAGTTTAAATTAATTTTTTATTTTATTGTTCTAGATTTTGTTTCATTCACAATTTTTAGGCTTTTAATTTGGTTTCTTTTTGTTTCACAAGTTTCTATTATGAGTTATTTGGTACGGATCTCATCATGGCTTGATTTTATTATCTAAATAATGTAATATCCCCCCCAAAAAATTAACTATTAAAATTTGTATGCACTTAGGAATTTATTTTTATTTTTGGTAAATGCGAATTTGGAAAATTATTGCCATTTATGGCAATTCCAAATTTTGAATTTGATTAATTGTAATTAATTATTGTGACTGTTGGGCAAAGATTTGATTTGCCCAACCAACTCTTTGACTACGACACTTGTAAGAGACAAATATTTTTTATATTAATTGTTGAAGGACAAATGGAACAACCGTGTTAAAATCAACTGACCATGACTCCATGAGTGGGGAAAAGGCTTGAACTACCTAAGGGCTCAATTTTACAAGTGGAAAATGAGGAATTTGGCCACTAGTAGCCCCTAAAAATCACGGATTTGTAAAGTTGTGGAAATTTCCAAAGGGCAGAAAAGACCTAGGCACTAGATGCTTTTTCATATATAACATATGGGAGGAGGATGAACATTGCTTAGTACGCTGGAGAGAGGATATCACTTGAGGTTATGAGAATTTTTCTGAGTATGAGGCAAGGGGAATTTCTTATTTGAAAGAGTACTATAGTGAAACAAGAGCATTTGAGTTCGTCCTTATGGACTCATGGTCAGGCTAGGGGTTGAACAGAGAAAGTAGATTGGTTGTTCTATTCTATGGTTGGGTGGAACTTGGTTATTCCATTTTTTGTGTCAACACCTTGTAAAGATATGTTCATCTACTTATTTTCTGGTTGAATGTTCTGTTGATTAATAGCTAGTAGAATACATCTACTTAATTCTGGTAGAATGTTTTGTTGATTAATCACTGATAGAATAAATCTACTTATTCTTGGTAGAATGTTTTGTGGGATAAATAATTGGTAGAATGAAATGGATTTTAGAATAAGCCTTTATAGTTTAATTTTATTCAACCACTAAATTGAAGAAATCTATTGTGAAGTTAGTTGCAATGTAGTTGAATACTTTATATATATATATATATATAGGATATACATTCTAGATAAAGACAACAAAAATAATTTTTGTATGAACTCATAACTCATACTAGGCATGAAAAAATATATACGTAAATGCATGCTTTGATGGAAACATTGTTCTTTACAATGTCAAATGAAGTTCTGGAGATAATATATATATATATATATCGTAACATAAATAGAGGTACATAACTACATAAACAAACAACACATCAAGTTGTTTATTGACTTTTGAATAAATTGAGATTTCAAGTATTTCCATAAAATTTGACGATATTAATGGAGCAGAAAGTTACAATATCTTTTCATTTCAAGTAACCCAGAAGAAAATGTTTAGTGATATGTATACATAAAACATACTACATAGTACATAGGTGGTACAACACTTAAAGAGTCTTCAAATTCTACAAACGATCTTAACTATTAAATAGTGAAATCGTATTCAACATAGGGTTTTCCCCTTTGTATTTTCCATTAGGAATTCAAGATACAAGTAAACCTCTTATCTTTGGAAGCCTGGTATAAAAATATCACGATAATAGTATCCTAGGGTTGAACCTAGATCGCTATAAACAAAAGCTGAGAGATTACTTTTTTCAGAGATGCCACAAGTTGGAACTCGAATACCTTTCGAGTGAGATTACCTCGTAAATACATGTCCTCATAGTGATTAAGATATGCAAGGGAAAGATCAAGAATATCAGTACATAGGATTAGGAATCAAATCAACAAAAATTAAATAATAAATATAGAATAATTACCAGGATAAATTTATGAAATAAAAATATTGCAGATTTAATATATGAATTTTACTTACCTTGCAATTTGGGCACATATGTATTTTATTCCATTAGCGTCGATGAGGAAAATCATCCACAGGACCAAAGGGGAAGAGTGGACCAAGAATTGTCTGATGGGTACACTAGCAAGAAAAACAAGGGTCCCATCATTAGATTATGGTAACCAAAATTTTAACAAAACATTTTAGAAGGTAAATAAACAAGAAGAATATTTAAGATATTAATAACCAGACTGATAAAGAGTTCACACACTATAGTGCATGTCGAGCAAAGGGGTTTTATTTCCTCTCGATGCGACCTTTATTATCCTAGTTTTATACAGAAGAAAAATACAAATATATATAAGCTTTAGGCACAAAAGTACAGAAACAAAGAACTCAAATGCATTGGTTTTTCATTGAATTTAGAATTTGGAGTATTTTTATACACTGTGAAACAATTGGCCATTTAAATCCTTGTACAATTATGATTAATTTATTGAAACTTATATTAACGCATGAGTCATAATATCAAAGAAGATCTAGAGTATTCCCAAGAGAGGGTTTACGACTCATATCATATAATCTGAGGGTGAAATTGAGTAAGTCTTTACGAACCCAAACAACAATAGAGTTTATGTAGTGTAGAGCATGTCCCACAGAGGCATTATTGCCCATATTGGAATCACAGATAGGGTTGCGGGATTTTGGCATCATGAATTATTAACTTACAAAGTAATGGTAATATTACACAGACCAAAAATCTAGTATAAAAATGAAACCCGAAACACATTTTTGAACCATCCTTTTAACCACATACTTCAACAACAGTAATGTCGGATGCGTAAATCCCTTCCAGGAAACAATAGCTCGAAGGATAATCTCTTAATCAGTAAAAAAATACTAAAATGAAAATAGGAGCGAGTGAGAAAAGGTTGAGGTCTCGGCCTTACTGATGAAGACCTGACATTTGCAAAGGATAAATTAACAGAACATACAAAGAGTAACAATACACATTCATTCATACATAAAGCTTTATATATATAGGAATTGTTAGGTTCGCTGTCGTAAAATCCAAGCAGGTTTCACCCATGCGGTTTTGGCATTAAGTATGCCATGAGTAACTTCATCAAATCTTACTAGTCTAAGATTTCTGGAGAAGTCTGAGGGTAGTTGCAGGCCAAAAACAAAATCCTAATATTAGTAAGGGATTATCCCTTAATCAAATCAACTGAACTGTGTAAAAACTTACATACAATTTTATTAAAATTTATGAACCGTGGGTGGTTGGCCTCATGGAAGAGTTAGGGTTGAAACCTCCATGAAGCTATAACTATTCTTTTACATGAAGTGTGTTTGGAGTTACATACAAAAGTAGAAAAGGAAGGACCTCAACCAACAACTGTAAGAAAAACCAGTTGCAAAGACAAGCATGAATACAACTGAACTTTCCATACCTGCTACCACTAAGAAAATGAATCGTTATGGAACTTACCAGGTAAAGGAGGAGGACCAAACAATTGTGCCTCCATCTTCTTTCTTTACGCGGGACAAACATCCTTATGGTCATCATTCTTTCATGCAAAGGATCTTCGCAGAGGTTAACACTACAGGTTGCGAAAATGCATGGGAGCCAAAGGAAATGATACTTAGGACCACTCATATCAGAGTAATGGTGGGGCTTGTGTAGGTACGCTAGCCATTCAAATAAATTATTTTGGTATACACCCATTGGTCAGGATAAACTAGGGTATGTACATTTGTAGAACCCCCATAACTCCCAAACCAGAGGCATTATGGCATTATGGACAGGTTTGATTTCACATTCAACCGAACCATAAAGACTGTTAGTGAAAATCCATGTCACTAAGGTGGGAGGTTCCATGTTGGACAATAAGCAGTTAGGGTTATGATTTGTCATGATAGATGAGATTTCCACCCCACGTTAAACATCACAATTTTTTTTTTCTCTTTCGTTTCCAACTGACGTGTGTTAGTTTCCACTATCCACTATGTTAAAAACCTTAACAAAGGACGCTGACAAGAACATCCACTACTGTTCCCAGTTAAATGCGATTACAACTAAGGTACAATTGTCGCAAGGGGACCTGTTAGAATTATGCAAATAAGGTAACCCCCCCCAAGGTAAAACATGCAATAAATTCATTCATATAAACTCAAAATTATACGTATCCTAGTATGACATTGGATATGGGAACTTTATAATGGGTTTTATATATAACATCATAGATTAAACTATTTTTGATACATGGAATTATAAGGAGATATATAAAGGGGACTTGAATGTATGGGATGGTTGTTATAAAGTATAAAGTGATCATTTATTTGGACATGAAGTGGAGAGTACTAAGGCTTGTTTTAAGAGTGGAGATTTAATGAGGTACATTTGTGGATCCCTTG
>JASDQU010339181.1:0-12494 GCA_032191745.1 Picea mariana
ATAAAATGCTAGAAATGGCAGAATAACAATAATATAACCAGCATAATCTCCACAATGACATAGAAATAATATAAGAACAACAAGTGAAATAGCACTTTGATTCATAAAGAAATGTTCACATGCCTCTTCGAGGGGGCAACCTCCAGTCAAGCAGAGCTCTGTTACAATAATCTCCAAGCTAGGGTTCTCATACTCTCAACTCATATTTATACTAAAAATAAGCATCTAAAGGAAGATCCTTCTAGAAGTGGAAGCTTCTATTAGGTCTTCTTACATCCGCCTTATTCTATTTTATTGAAAGACCTTATTAATATTGACCTTTATTACATACAAATATATTTCTCTGCCTATGTGCAGGTTAGGACCCTAACATCTCTCATACAGCTAAGGATTTGAGGTGTGGGGAGACGTTTCTAGAAGAGAAGTAGATTACACGTGTTAATGGGATCCCAAGTAAGGATCCAAGGTGTGGACGAATGTTTCACGTGTTAATGGGATCCCAGCTATGAGCGGACGTTTATGGAAGTGAAGCTTGAAAGTTTTCCCATATTTTCCATACAACTAAGGATCCGAGGTGTAGGCGGACGTTTCTGGAAGAGAAGCAAATTGCACGTGTTAATGGCCTCCGGTAAGGATCCGAGGTGTGGACGGACATTTATGGAAGTGAAGAAGATTGCACATGTTAATAGGATCTCAGGTGTGGGCGGACATTTATGGAAGTGAAGCTTGCACGTGGTAATGGAGGATGCCAAGCGTCCTAAAATGCGATGGTAATGGAGGATGTCAGGCGTCCTAAAATGCGATGGCAAGCGAATGATGGAATACATTAATAATAATATAAATCTCTAACCCTCTGGTAGTAAATGTATTGCTATCGCAGGTCCGCATATTGTTCAGGAAACGCCCAATCTTCTCTAGACCGTCGAGTATCTATATGCATTTAGGTATGAAAAGAAATTATTGAATCTATATAATATTGTATTAATGGCTATGTGGGTCTCATTATTTAACTGAAAAGTGGAATACATTAATAAGAATATAAATCTCTAACCCTCTGGTGTCCCCTTGTAGTAAATGTATTGTTATTGCAGGTCCACATATTGTCTAGGAAACACCCAATATTCTCCAGACCGTCGAGGATCTTGCATAATCGACATATAATCGACATAATAAAAAAAGATGCAGTGAATAACATGATAGGGAATTTGAGTCTTTGATTGGATTTATTTGATTTATTGTCAAGGCTAAGAATATTAATTCAACAACAGTGAATAATATGATAGAGAATTTGAATTTTTGATTCAATGAATAATATGATAGAGAATTTGAATTTTTGATTTGATTTTTTGTGAGGACTAAGAATATTTGATGACATAAAATCCTATAAATTTGTGTAAAATCTAAAAATATAAAAAGTTAAAATTTATAAAGTAGGAGCAATAAAATCCTATAAATTTGTGTAAAATCTAAAAATATTAAAAATTAAAATTTATATAGTAACTTGCTCCATTTTCCTGGTTAACTCCAACTTCACAGTTTCAAACTACTTATATAACCAAATTTACATGGGTTTAAATGTCTATATAACTACATATCATACATCCATTTAATTCATTCTCTAGATTCACCATAACATTATCAATTTTCTACTAGGCTGGATTCTCCCATACATTTAATATAATATATTTACCTTTCGATCTTGTACAAAGCCTTGCGTATCTTTCATTTTCATCCATTGTAGTCCATGTGCACTTCCATTTAGAAAATCTGAAAACAAGATTCGTATTAGCGTTGTAAGCATCTGCTTTTAAAAAATTCATGCATTTTGTGTTGAAATTTTTTTATTAAGGGACTTTCATATTTGTGTTGTAAAAAAATTCATGAGTGAAATGTTGGAATATATAATTCCTACTTATCTAATGTTCTTGCTAATGTATTGAGAGGTAGAGTTCATCTCTACATGAGTTGTTTGATCCTATTATTAAGAGGTTGTTAGAGAGTTGGATTGGTGAGATCTTAGTTTGGTGTGTGGTTGAGATATTCTTTCAACCTCTCCAGTTATCTTTAGAATAAGTTAGATCTGATAACAACCTGTACACGCTAGAGTTCATTGTATTGATTTTGTAAGCAATAGAATATTTGTTTATCACTCTACTCTCCCATTTTAACATGGTATCAGAGCTTCAGGGCTGGGCGTGACGCCCTCACGAGAGTGCCCAGGCACATGAGGAGAGTAGAGGATCAGTGATCGGTAGCTTGTGTAGTCTGAGGTTCAGGAGTGTCGCGTCGCTGTCTTTCTGAAGATCTCGCTGTGATAGTCGCAGCCGGGAAAAAGGGGCGCAGTCTCCACGGGTGATCGGTCACTCCAGTTCGGCGACGAATTGTTGAGCAGGGAATACCCTGAATTGTTTGTGACCTTGCAGTGTAATGTGAGCCCGCTCACTGGAAGCTTAGGCGCATGGACGATACCATGGAAGAAGCGGTCCGGTCGGCTATCGAAGAATTGTGTGTTAGTTGGACAAAGAATCCGCGGTGGCAGCTTCAAACCCTCAGCCATGCCTGGTGGATCTTAAAATAAAGGAATTTCTCGCCGGCTGGCGATTAATGCTCTCGCAATGCTCATGGAATGGATTGGAATGGCCTTTGAGCTGTAAATATTTTTTAATTCATTAATTTCTTCACTTTGTAATGAGGTCGATCATTTACACAGTGCTCATGGAATGGATTGAATGACCTTTGACCTGTAAATCTTCTTTAATTCATTATTTCACTTACACAGAGGTCAGATTGAGGCATTCTCTAAGGTCAAGGATTTGATTCCCGGAATTATGGAGGTAACGAGCTCGCATGGAGAACTCGATAATGGATATAAGTCCTCAGGATCAATGAGAAGATTGAAAGACTTGCTAGCCCAACCTGATAATCAAGTTTGTGCAGATTGTTGTTCTCCAGATCCAATATGGGCGTCTACAAGCATTGGCGTTTTCATTTGCATAAAGTGCTCTGGCGTGCATAGAAGCCTTGGAGTTCATATATCAAAGGTCTTATCAGTGACACTAGATGAGTGGATGGGTGACCAAGTTGATGCTATGATTGATGTTGGTGGAAATGCATCTGCAAATGCAATATATGAATCTCTTCTTCCTGAAAATTTTGAAAAACCTGGACCAGAAGCATCCTCTGAAGAGCGTTTCAATTTTATTAGGCACAAATATGAGCTACAATTGTTGAGGAGTTGTAAAGCGAGAGATTGTTGTTGTTGGAGTTTGTTTTTGTTCGCGCCATTCCATGGAGATGCTATAGCGAAGTGAGGTGTACGTGCCTATTCCGTCGGACTCACAGAGCATTGATTGTGAGAAGTGTGAGAGTCATGATTTTACAAGTATTGTTATTTATATTTTTTGGTTTGAAGGTGTGCATAGTTATATTATTTGTGAGACATGTAATTGAAAGCAAGATTAGGATATTTTGATGTAGTGGTCCTAGAAAATTCTATGTACCTGAGTCATTGTATACCCCCTAATGTGAAAAGTTCATGGTAATCTAGAAACCACTATGTAAAGCATGGTTACAGGTAATCCGAGAAAACCTTATGCATGGTTGAGGGTAATCCGATAAAACCCAGAGCATGGTTACAGGTAATCTGAGAAAAACTGGTGCATGGTTGAGGGTAATCCGAGAAAACCCAGAGCATGGCATGGTTACAGGTAATCCGAGAAAACCTGGTGCATGGTTGAGGGTAATCTGAGAAAACCCAGAGCACGGTTATGGGTAAGCCGAAATAAAACCCAGGTTGATGATGATGTGATGAAGGGGGAGCTATGAGGAAGAATGGTTGAATGAACAATGTAGCTGAAAAGAATTCCTATAGAACTGGCAGTTACAGCGGTTGATGACCCATGTATTCCGGTAGATGGATTTCTTTTTATATGGACGTCAATAATCAGATGCAGGTACAAGAGGAAGCACACGAAGATATGACCACATAGATATTTAGATAAGTAGTCATTAAGGGAGAGTGTTGGAATATATAATTCCTACTTATCTAATGTTCTTGTTAATGTATTGAGAGGTAGAGTTCATCTCTACGTGAGTTGTGTGATCCTATTATTAAGAGGTTGTTAGAGAGTTGGATTGGTGAGATCTTAGTTTGGTGTGTGGTTGAGATATTCTCTCAACCTCTCCATTTATCTTTAGAATAAGTTAGATCTGATAACAACCTGTACACTCTATATAATAGAGTTCATTGTATTGATTTTGTAAGCAATAGAATATTTGTTTATCACTCTACTCTCCCATTTTAACATGAAATTCAAATCTCATCTGATTGCACCGAGAAAAGTATAGGAAAAATATTTTTCCAGGGTTTTTCAAATCTTAACTGATTGTTAGGAGAAAAGCGATCCACGATCTACAATGAATTTGATGAGCAATTATGGGAAAATGTCTCTGAAGGACCATTATACCCGTTAAATAAGATTATTGCTATTACATGATGAATAAAATGAAAACAATTAAAAAAAAACGTTTGAATACATGATTAAAGCCATTTTTTCAAAAGGGTGGAATGGTTCCAAATTCCAACCCTGTGGAGGAGGATTAGACATCTCAATACTGGATAGAGATGAAGTTAAATGAATCATTTCTATTGTTTTATTACATCTAACTAAGCATCCTCTCTGACACATCCAAGTCAGGACAGTAATGAAGGCTCACCAACATGGCTCCTTTGGGGGTTCCTTGTTGCCCAATCCTCAATTGATTTCAGAACAGGAAATCGAATGAGAACAAGATGTATTCTTATGTGTTGACTGGGTATAAGAAGAATGAGCATAGTGGGCATGGCTATGCATGTAAATATTTGTTGATGAGATAATGAAGAAGTATTTGAAATGTTTTATAGACATCATTAAGAGCCAAGCGTGAAGAACAGGTGTATCCCACTTGCGCTATTTTTAGTAATTAATGAATACACCATTTAACTAGAATGGCAGGTGTCAGGGTCTCTGGCTTGACTTTGGGCTACTTCAAAGAAGATATTGTGCACAATGCTACACAGGGTATTGTGTGCAATGCTTCATAAAGTGGTCCTTCGTTCTATGTGATTAGAAAAACTTTCATCCTTTTATTGGATTACAAATAATTGAATAATTTCATATTTAAGTTGATTTGGAAGTCGGTGTTCATGTTATGCCTTGTGCTTAAAAGGACTTCACCCTTTCCATTTTACATGATGTTAGGTTTTAAAACGGCTTTAAACCTTTTTGGATTATTAGCATTCAATTAAATTTTACCATATATATTCTTCAAAACGTTAATTATATTTTAAAATTTTCATATAAATTTAATATACACAAATATAAATATAATTTTTTTATATAAATTAAATGTTATAAATATATTTAAATAAAAAATTTAATATTATATAAATACAAATATTTTAATAGTAATTAATTTTTTTAAATATTAAAAAGTAAATTTAACAAATATTTTGCTAATAATTAATTTTTTTAAATATTGATAATAATTAATTTTTTTAAATATTAAAAAGTAAATTTAACTAATTACTTTTTGATGTATTAAAAATATATTTAATAGTTATAAGTATTATAAAAATTATTGCATAAAAAAATTATTACATCTAAACATAAATATAATATTTTATATAAATATGATTATACTACAATTTAGAAAACCAATTTTATATTTACTATAAATAATTAAAAATATATATATATTCAAAAATTTAATCTTTATTTATTTTCTATAAATTCAAAATATATATTAAATTGATAAATATACAATTAATAATTATAATTGATCTAATTTATCTTTTAATATTATTTTTTATATAAAATTTTAACTTTCTTCATATCCATATTTTATATGATTTTAAAATTGTGCATATCCATATTTATAAATATTTACATTATCTAAGTTTTCTAATTTTACAAGGAAAAACATACTTAAACATGTTTTAATTAATCTAAAAATAATATTTTGACTTTATTTTTGAATTTAGGATTGCAAAATTTGTAATATTTCTTTTTTTTAATTTACTTATACAATAAAAATATTAAATTCATTTTGATTAATAAATTTAAAATTTTGTTTTAAATATTTAAGTAGTTCTCATAAATATATTTAAAATTTTATTTTATAGTTATAAATTTGTGTACTATTTTTATTTATTTTATTTTTATACTTATTTATCATATTGTTTTCACATCTCTTATATATAATTATTTTGTTATGTATCATATATTGTTTTGACATATTTTATATATAATTATTTTGTTGTTTTATTTAAAAATAAATTGTTTAAAATAATAATGATAATACTAATATATAAAATGCAAATACTTTTTAATTCAAATTAAATTATTTAAATAGCAATATTTTTAATTTATATTTTGATTGACATAAAAATATTTTAACTTTGTTAAAATATATAAACATCTTTCTATCTTTATCAAAATTTCTAATATTTATGAAAAAATTATTTATTATAAAGTGAAAAAAATTAATATATAAAAAGAAAAAAATCATGTGGCTAAAAAAATCTATCATCTTTTTTATATTCAAAAGGTTGAAGATGAAAAACACACAAAATATCTTTGTCAAAATGCCATGGCATGAAAAATTCTATCACCTTTGTGTCACTCAAAGGGTTGAATATAAAAACACCTTTTGTTGATTTACTTGAAAGGAAATTGTTTAAAATAATAGTCATAATACTAACATACAAAGTACATATACTTTTTAATTCAAATTAAATTATTTAAATAACATATTTTGATTGACATAAACATATTTTAAATTTGTAAAAATATATAAACATCTTTCAATCTTTAGTAAAGACTCTAATATATATATAAAAAAAACGATGAAAATTTTATTTTATTATAAAATAAGAAAAAATAATATATAAAAAGAAAATGCCATGGTATGAAAACTTGGCCATAACTTGATTTTTGTAATGTATCGAACACAAACCAAGCTTGTCATGCGAAAAACATAACCTGATGTTGCACTCTAACGAACAAAACCAGAGGTTACAATATGACGAACATAATAATGTTGCAATGTGACAAACATAATAATGTCCCAATGTGACGAACATAGTAATGTTGCAATGTGACAAACATAATAATGTCTCAAAGTGATTAACATAGTAATGTTGCAATCTTCGAAACGCAGTGACTCACAATGTGACGAACATAAACGATGTCGCAATGTGATTAACATTTCCCTATTGTCGCAATGTGACAAGCACATCCTCCCATTGAGATGTCACACACATATCATGACGTCACAATGTAACAAATATTTCCAAACGTCACAATGTGATGACCACAATGCATTGTCACCATATGATGAACACAAACCAATGTGGAAAATTGACAAACATAGACCAACCTTTCAATGAGACGAACAATTCCAAACATCGCAATGTGACGAACATACACCACTTTCGAAATGTGACAAACCTATTCCAAGGCCATAACATGAGAAAAAACAAACCTATGTTGTGAATCAAAACCTTATGATGTCATGAAAAAAATGGGCATTACAACATGACGAACATAATAATGTTGCAATGTGACGAACATAGTAACATCCCACTGCGTCGAACATAGTACCATTGTAATCTGTCTAAATAAACAATGTTCCAAAGTGTTGAACAAAAACAAACATCACAATATGAGGAACAAAGAACTTTTTTCACAATGTGAATAGTAACCTCGTAATGTGACAAACATAAATGGACATCGGAATGTGACGAACATTGCCTAATGCCACAATCTGGATAGTAATGTCACAACATGACGAACATAAAAAAATGTCGCAACTTGGCAAACATTGTCATGTCGTCACAATGTGACGAATGTATCTTCACATAGCAATGTTAGGCATATATTGTGACATCACAATCTGACAAACATTTTTAAACATCACAATTTGACGAACACAGCCCATTGTCGCAATGTGATATACGTAAACCAATGTGGCAATGCAACAAATATATGCCAACATTACAATGAGATGAACCTTTCCCAATATCCCAATGTCATGAATATAACCCCGTGTTGGAATGTGTCAAACCTATTCCAACACCATAATGTGACAAACAATCACATTAATTTATACATTAGTACTTTGGCACATTAATCTATTGTTACATCAACTTATTGATACATTATTAATGTTTTACTTTATTATTACTTTATTAATGTACTTCCTTTATTGATTATTAATACATTTTGACCTTCATTTATGTTTTCAATATGACGAATATAAATTTCCCAATGCTACAATGTCATGAACATAATTGACTGTCAATAATGCCATAATGTAACAAAAAAAACCCTACGTTGCAAAAACAAACTCACGTTGTCATGTCATGAACAAAAGTGAATGTTACAACATGACAAACATAGTAATATTACAATGTGAATAGCATAGTAACATCTCACTATGGAAAACATAATATCATTGCAATCTATCAAAAATAATAACGTCGCAACGTGTTGAACATAAAAAAAAGTCGCAATGTGATGAACAAAGCCATTTTGTCACAATGTGAAAAGTAATGTCGAAATGTGACAAACATTAATGAACATCGTAATGTGCAAACATTTCCTTGTTGTCACAATCTGAATAGTAACGTCACAACGTCATGACCATAAACATGCATTCCAAAGCGATGAACATTGTCTTGTTGTTGCAATGTGATGAACCTATCTTCACATAGAAATGTGATGCACATATCCTGACATCAAAACGTGACAAACATTTTCAAACATTGCAATGTGATGACCACAACCCATTCTTTCAATGTGTTATACACAAACCAATGTGGCAATGCGAAAAATATAGACCATCATTGCAATGAGACGAACCTTTCCCACTCTTGGAATGTCATGAACATAACCCATTGTTCGAATGTGTCAAACCTAATCCAATGCCATAATGTGACAAACAACAACATTAGTACAATAATTCATAGATCCACAATGTGACAAACCTATTCCAATACCATAATTAATAGATCCATAATGTGACAAGAAACCACATTAGTAGATTAACTAATAGATCAACAATCTGTTAAACCTATTCCAATGCCATAATGTGATAAACAACCACATTAGTACATTTCCCAATGTGGTAATGTCACAAAAATAACCAACTATCACCAACGCCATAATGTGACAAAAAAAAACATTACGATGTCATGTCAATAACAAAAATGAATGTTACAACATCGCCAACATAGTAGTGTTGCAATGTGACGAACATAATAACATCCCACTGTGGAACACATAATATCATTGCAATCTATAAAAAATAATAACATCGCAAAGTGTTGAACATAAAATAAAATGTCGTAATGTGATGAACAAATATCTTTTGTCATAATGTGAATAGTAATGTCACAATGTGACAAACATAAATGAACATCACAATATGATGAAAATTTCCCTATCGTCATAATATGAATCGTAACATCATAACTTGATGACCATAAATGGACATTGCAATGTGACGAACATTGTCCTATTGTCGCAATGTGATGAACCTGTTGTCACGTAGCAATGTGATGCACATATCCTCACATCACAATGTGACAAAACATTTCAAACACCGTAGTGTGACGACCACAACCCATTGTTTCAATGTGATGTACACAAACCAATGTGGCAATGCGACATATATAGACCAACATTGCAATGAGACTAACCTTTCCCAAGGTTGAAATGTCACAAACATAACACACTGTTGAAATGTGTCAAACATATTCCAACGCCATAATGTGACAAACAACCACATTAGTACATTAATTAATAGATCATGAATGTAGTAATTAATTTATACATTAGTAATTTTGTACATTAATATATTATCACATCAACTTACTAATACATTAATAATGTATTACTTTATTATTACCTTAGTAATGTTTCAATGCTTTATTAATGACTTTCCTTTATTAGTTATTAATACAATTCAACGTCCATTTACGTTTGCAAGGTGACGAACATAAAAAAATGTCGCAATGTGATGAACATTGCTCTTTTGTTCCAATATGAATAGTAACGCCGTAACTTGATGAAGATAAACATACATCGCAATGTGATGAGCATTGTCCTGTTGTTGCAATGTGACAAACATATCCTCACGTCACAATGCAACGCATAGATCCTGACATCATAATGTGACAAACATTTCCAAACGTCGCAATGTGAAAACCAGAACCCATTGTTGCAATGTGATGTACACAAACCAATGTATCAATATGAAAAACATAGACCAACATTGTAATGAGACAAACATTTCCCAATGTCACAATATCACAAACATAACCCACTATCAGAATGTGTCAAACCTATTCCAATGCCATAATGTAACAAACAACCACATTAATACATTAATTAATAGCTCATTAACATATTAACTAATTAATACATAAGTATATAAATGTGTTTTCACACCAACTTATTAATACATTATTAATGTATTAATTTATTATTACTTTAGTAATGTTTTAGTACTTTATTAATGTACTTCGTTTATTCATCAACATAATCAACATCGCCCATCATAATCATCTCCACATGGTCTACTAAGCTCATCCATGGGAATGAGCAACCATAGTCAACCCCGTTCAACCATGGCGATGGTCAACTATAACCAATCATGGTGAAGTTCAACCATAGTCAACCATGGCCAAGCATGGTGAAGTTCAACCATGTCCAACCATAATGGTATATTATTTAATGCATTCATACAACAATTCCCACTATTTCAAATGGTTAAGGTGTGGACTTGTTTGCTAGGCGGCTCAAGTTCAATACCCTTATGAAGTGTTTAGTGAAGAGGAGACACCCAAAAATAAAAAAAGTAACATACATTTCTAACAAACAAACAAAAAAATGTATTAATAGTTTTTTAAATGTATTATTAGTTTATTAATGTATTTTTAATGCATTACTTTATTATTAATTTATTAATGTAACATATTGTATTAATGTATTCATGAATATTGTATGAATATGTAACATATTGTGTTTTGTATTTATGTAATAATGTTATAAAGTAGTTTTAATGTATTTTTAATTTATTTATGTTATTGATACTTTATTACTTTAATATATATTTACTATGAATTAATGCTTTCATTAAAAGTCATACCCGATTTGTGTGACCGTTTAGGGGTATTATAATGGACCCTCTTCTCCCTACACTCATTCTCAAGGCTCAAGGCTCAAGGTGCCCAGCTAGGCAGGGTGCAACGTGCCTCCTCAAGAGATCCCAGGCCCCTCCCCCTACTCTTATATTCTTAAGCATACTAGCTAGTTCTGAGAGGGGTTCGGGGATCCTTCCCCAACTTTAAGTAATAAGCAAATATAAATAAAGTACTCAAACCTAATAATAAGAGGAGACACTGATAAAAGGTTAAGTGTGGTTATATCCTCTATAAGTTATGTCCTTGCCATTGTAATTAATTTGTAATCTATGCAATCTACCTTTTCCATAACAGAGAAGAAAAAAGAACAGGTCGTCGGTCTCCATAGCTCTCCATGCTTGGGTTTAAATAAAAGTGTGGTTGAACAAGATGATTCTAAGGTGCAATGCACTCAATCTAAAGAGGCAAATAAAAAGTAGTCGTAGGAGGATGTCTTCCGATACTCGCTTTTCTGAGTTAGCGGAGAAAGGCGAACGAATATTTCAACTTCACTTCGTCTATTTTAGCCCACTAACTTCAATTAGGTCGTTAGGCATACACTTAGGTATATATAAGTTAAAGCCTGGCTACTTCGCTAACGAAGTCAAATTAGGGGCAGTGCTTTATAAAGTTTCACTTCATCTAGCCCACTAAGTACAATTGTAACCCTCCACTTCATTAAGAGGAGATCGAGCTATTCTTTTATTACTGAATTCGAAGGCCACCAGTGTAAGTGGGCTTTCCTTTTATACAATTCGAAGACCGTCGAACGACTGACCAATTGAAAAGGAAGTAGGGGAGCAGGGGAGCAACTAAGCAGTAGAGCAGGTAACTCGGATAGCAGGGGAACGGGAGAGTAGTTGTTTAACTAGTGGAGATAAGCCAATAAGAGATGAGCCCCCCAAACATAGATATATAGATATTGATTCTATAGAGCTTTTCTCCTTCTTATTTGATCAAGGTAGATTCCTACACACTGGACCTTCTCGCGCGTGCGTGATAATTATATATAATAGGAACTTTCAGAGCTTTACTCTATGTATCCGGTTACAGGAAATCCCTCACAGATAGATCTCCCATGCCTCACAATGTTTATGTATTACCTTTTAATAATACTTTATTTTAATATTATTGTATTATTATACTAATTAATTAACTAAGCAATACTTTAATTATTAACGTATTATTATTAATTAGTTAATACATTAAATTATAGATTATTGTTTTAATACTTTAATACATTAATGTTTTAATTATTTAATACATA
>JASDQU010339182.1:1029-12494 GCA_032191745.1 Picea mariana
CAAGGAGGTATAATTACAAATAATGGCCTAAAGACGACATAATTAAAATAACATTACTAATCTAAATTACAACTAATGGCCTAAAGCCGACATAAATAAAATAGCATTACTAATCTTATATGCCCCAATTAAGGGGTAATGAGCCAACATTAGGGCTTAACAATATAACGATAAGATATTGTGCGATGTCATTCCCATGGATGTTTGTCATCTATTGTTGGGTAGACCGTGGAAATATGACAGGAATGTGGTTCATGATGGGAGAAAGAACACATACACCCTAGAGAATAATGGGAGAACTCACATGTTATTGTCGAGTAAGGACAAAGAGGTGAAACCTGAAGTAAGCAACATTGTACTTCTCATGAGTGGGAAAGAACTTTTTAAAGAGGTTAAGAAGAAGGAAGATCCACAATTCATCGTGGTCAGGAAACCTAGAATTGTTTTGACCAGCACAAGAGTGGATGATTTACCAAAGGAAATCTAGAAGCTACTGGAGGAATTTGTTGATATAGTAGTGGACGAACTACCCCGTTCGTTGCCACCGATCAGAAGTATAAGTCATCATATTGATCCCATACCTGGAGCTAGTTTACCAAACAAAGCAGCATACATATTGACGTCGTAGGAGAATGAAGAGGTCAAAAGACAGGTCTAGGATTTAATGGAAAAAGGGTTGGTTAGAGAAATATTGAGTCCATGTGCTGTTCCGACAGCGCTCAACCCAAAGAAAGATGGAGGCTGGAGGATGTGTATAGACTCAAGAGCAATTAACAAAATTACCATCAGGTATAGATTTCCATTGCCAAGGATGGATGGTTTGATGGATTCTTAGAGTGGTGAATTTTTTTTTCGAAGATTGATTTGAAAAGTGGTTATCATCAAATTCGTATGAGAGAAGGTGATGAATGGAAGACAACCTTCAAGACTAAAAAAGGGTTGTATGAGTGGCTTGTTATGCAATTTGGCTTAACAAACATGCCAAGTACCTTCATGAGATTGATGAATGAAGTCCTGAAGGATTTCATCGAAAAATTTGTCATTGTGTATCTTGATGATATACTGATTTTCAGTAAGACAGAGGCAGAGCATCTAAAACATTTGGCTACAGTGATGAAGAGGCTACAACAAGAGAAGTTGCTGGTAAATATGAAGAAATCCTCATTCATGAAGACATAAGTCATTTATTTGGGGGTTGTTATTTCTGCAGATAAGTTGAAGATGGATCCAAATAAAGTGGAGGTGATTAAGACTTGGCCATCGCTAAAGAGTATCTTTGAAGTTCGAAGTTTTCATGGATTGGCTAGTTTCTATAGAAAATTCATTAGGAATTTTAGTGGAATTAGCACACCAATGATGGACAGAGTGAAGAAAAGACATAAATCTTTTCACTGGACAGAAGAAGCAGAGAAAATCTTCAATTTGTTAAAGAGGAATATTACTGAACAACCAATTCTGGTGTTGCCAGATTTCAGTAAGACATTTCAGGTCAGGTGTGACGCTAGTGGTTTTGCCATTGGAGCAGTTTTGAGTCAAGATGACAGGCTAGTCACATACTTCAGTGATAAATTGAATGAGTCAAAGGTTAAGTACTCCACGTATGACAAAGTATTTTATGCGGTCATACAGGCACCAAAAAAGTGGAGGCACTACTTGATTCCTAAAGAGTTCATTTTGTACAGTGACAATCATGCATTGTAATTTGTAACTCAACAGGAGAAGCTGAACCAAAGACATGTTAAATGGGTTGAATACATGCAAAATTTTACTTTTGTAATTAAACATATTTCTAGAACTGCTAACAAAGTTGGTGATGCTTTGAGCAGGAAATGTTTGCTGATGCAGGAATTTAGAGTCAAAACATTGGGTTTTGATAATCTCAAGGATATGTACAAGGATGATCCAGATTTCAAAGAGGTGTATGAGGCATCTGAGAATCCAGTTCTCAGGGATAGAAGTCAATGGGATGAATATCTGATCCAGGATGGATTATTATTCAAAGGTAATCAATTATGTGTTCCAAAATGCTCCATGAGGGAGAATCTATTGAAAGAGAAACACGGTGGAGGATTGGCCGGACATTTCGGTCATGATAAGACATTCTCGAAGTTGAATGGCTTGTATTTTTGGCCAGGGATGAGAACAGATGTCAAAAGGTTTGTGGACAGATGTAGAATTTGTCACCACATAAAGGGAAGGAAATAGAACACAGGATTATATCAGCCGTTACCCATACCAGAGAGGCCATGGGATGCAGTAAGCATGGATTTTGTGTTGGGATTGCCAAAAACACAAAGAGGGTTTGATTCAATCTTTGTGGTAGTGTATATATTTTCGAAAATGGCACACTTTATACCATGTCAGAAAACCAGCGATGCAACTCACATTGCGAACCTGTTTTTCAAAGAAGTTGTTAGACTTCACGACTTACCAAGGAGTGTAGTTTCAGATCGAGATACATGTTGGTCACTGTAATTGCTTATTTAACTAAACAATCAAGTGCTACATAAATTGTCAACCCAGGGAAGTCTGTTTATTTCAAAGGTAATCACACACTGTATATGCTCAATCTCAAAAGCAATCTAAAGCTGTAGTAAAAATACATTAATCACACCTTGCCTTGAACAAACTGAAGTTCTACCTTGAATTACAGAAAAGAAACCTACCTATCATAGAGTTCAAGCTTAAAGAAACAATTATCCAAAGAATCTCGTATTACATTAAGAGATAACAACCTAGGAAAGAAATCTTTCAGGACACTGCAAAAGGAAAGACCAACTATTCTGTAACAGAGAAAAAGACCCTATTCCCCAAGCAGGAATCTTCAGCACCTGCTTCCGATCATCACACTTTCATGAACTCATTACTAATTAAAATGATTAACACACACTGAAGGCTAACTATCCCTTAACAGAGAACAAGACCCTATTCCCCAAGCAGGAATCTTCAACACCTGTCCCTGATTATCACGCTTTCATACATTCGCAAAACAGGATTGCTAAATAGAATGATTAACAGTTACCCAAGAACAAATTATATGAAAACAATGTAACAACCAGTAAAGCAGAGTTTCAACAAAACAGAGTTCAGTAAAGTAGAGTTTCAGCAAAATAGAATTTAATCAAGGCATGAACAAAAATGATACTAACACACTACAAAACTAAAGGGTGAATCTTGTGAAGAAGGTGGGCCCTCCCTTCTCACAAGATTCCCCTGAAACGAAAGGAACTAGAAAGAAATGCTCAAAACATTCTTTTATTCATCTGTCAACTGTATCATGTTACAATGTCTGAAGTAAACACGTCCTTCTCTGTAATTCCTTTCTTAGCCAAGTAAAAGGTCCTCTCTAATGATGATTTTCTCTTATTTAAAGAGGAGAATCCTCTCGATACAATTTGATCATCAAATTACATGTGCACATCTGAATCCTATTCTTAGTCAGATCTAATCTCTATATTGGAATAGGATATCCTGGTCTCCCGTAGAAGAATGCTATTACAATAGTTGAAAAGGTGTTGAGTGAGGTGTTGATGTTGCGGATGGAGTAAGAACTTCTTTATTTATCTTCTTGTTACTACTGTTGTATGTTGTTTCAGCATCGCAAATCGTGGGCTGTTTCAGCAATGGGATTGGCGTTCTGACTATTTCAGCAATGTGGTCTCACGCAGCAGTGATGGTTGATTCTGGCTCAAGGTGCGGCTGTTGTGGTCAGTGTAGTAGCTTCTTTGTGTGAATTGTTGTTTCAGCATCGTAGACCACAGAGAGTGTAACAGCTTCTTCTTGTGCGAGTTGTTGTTTCAACATCATAGACCACGAACTTTCAGCCATGGGGTTTGCGTGCTTTTGACTGTTTCAGCAACGGGCCTTTAAATAGCAATGATAATCTGCAGTTCAAACTGTTTTAGCACTTATATATTTCTGATCAATGGTTAAGTATGAGAGTAATGTAAAATTATATGCAAAACAAATTAAACATATAGCAAAGAGAAGAGACGTTATATACCTTTGGAGAGATAGGGTAAGGTGATAATGTTAGTTTAAATGTGAGTGGAAAAAGGATGTAATGGTAGAAAAAGTGTGAGAAAAAAGGTACATTATAGGGTCCTAACATCCCCCCCAACTTAAAAGGTTGCATGTCCTCAGGCAACTTCAATCTGAATCAGAATCTAGATATCGACTCTGAACGTGCAAGTTACTTAAGCAGTAGCTGTGGAAAGTGTTGTCTATTGTAGCTCTGAATCCTTGAATGCATTGTAGCCTTTGCCAAGCTGTTGTTTCGGCCTTCTTGGGCAACTTATGATGAACTTGATATTTGTCTGTTGGCATCCACAGAATAGGAAAATGAAACTAATAACCTATCCAGCTTTCAGCACATTGCTGAACACATTTGATGTAGCTAGGTACCTGGGAAATTGCTGTCTCAAGATTAGTGGGGCTAAAGGGATTGTGTTCCTGTCTTTTCTCAGTAGATTGTTGCCAAAACATGTTATTTTCTTGTAAGGCAGCGATCTCTATGGATTTAATGAACTATTGACAATCCTGAAGCACTGTTTTCTGTAGTTGCCGAATGTATTGAGTCATCCCTGGTTTCTTCAAAAACTGATAATATTCTGCAACAAAGGTGGCATCATTTTGTGGTTCTGGCCGTATCCAGAGAAGGCGGTTATCCTCATTATGCTTGGCAGCTAGGAAGTCATTCTGCCATATAATCTGATTGTTAAGGAAAGAGGTGAGTGCCCGAATCTGGATATCACTGACAAGAGGGTTAAGGTTAAGCTGTCGGTTCTCAGGGATGGCCTCATTATGAAGATATACCTCACAGAGGAGGTGCTGATCCATAGCAGAGGCTTCTGCAAATGTTCTAACAAAATCTACTGGATTTAACACTGCATGGGGTATGCCTTCTTTGATTGAGTTAATCTGAAAAAATGTAAGTCATTCCATGAGGAACAGAGAGTAATTGCAGGATGGTTTTCTTGCAGCCAACAACTTTTCTGCCAAGTCAAACATCAGGACCAATTTGCCTTTTAGCTCTTTATTCTTCTTCTTGTGGGCATGGGATTCTTGGCGTGTTTGCTCCAAAGTTTCCCAGTTTGAATAGATATGGTTTAGCCAGAGTAGTCTGTGCTCCTGCAAGCTTTTGTCCTCTGTAACAACAGACTCTTTTTTCCATTTTTCCATTATTGCCTACTCATCCCATGGTTGAGTTTGTGTTTCAGCATCACAAGTGATATGCTGAGGTAGGGTCTGAGTGGCTTGTTCCACAAGGGTGTGGGTATTGATCTGGCTAGGAGGGGCAGATTCATCAATAAGTAATGTTTGTACATCTTTATTAACAAAAACAGGGGCTTCAGATTTGACAATTGTTGTAGGCCAGGGTTCACTTTTAATTTTGGAAGGTCCTACTGGTTCTTGTGTAACAACAGGGTTTTCTTCTTTGACTGCAAAAGTCGTAGGTGCAGGGGAAGCTCCTGGCATTGGAATTTGGATTACTTTGTAGCCTGCTTGATAATAGATGTCCCCACATTGACTGCACATATACTCTCTACACTGATTCTCTGTTGTATTTTCCTCTGTCATGGTTGCTATGTGAGCTAGGGTGTACAATTTAAGTTCCTTCTCGTAGGATTCCTTTACCATAACTATCTCTTGCTTGTAAGCTTCCAGTTCAGACCTTAGGAACGCATTTTCTTGTAAGAAAGAGGCCATTGTTGGTTCTAGAAGAGGGGTGACTGGTTCTTGTGTAACAGTCACAACTGCACTAGGTGGTTCTTTTAGAGCAGCTACAGGATCGACAGCTGATTCTTGTATTTCAGCTTCTTGATGTAGAGAAAGTAATGTTGTAGCACCCTGGGCATCTGATTTCTGTATCTCGGTAACAATATCAGCAACTGGTTCTTGTGTTTCAGCTGTAGCTGGTTCTTGTGTAATAGCTATAGCTAGTTCTTGTGTTTCAGCTACTGAATGAGTAGCTGGTTCTTGTGTTTCAGCTACTGAATGAGTAGCTGGTTCTTGTGTTTCAGCTACTGAATGAGTAGCTGGTTCTTGTGTTTCAGCTACTTGATGAGTAGTTGGTTCTTGTGTTTCAGCTACTGAATGAGTAGTTGGTTCTTTTGTTTCAGCTACTGAATGAGTAGCTGGTTCTTGTGTTTCAGCTACTGAATGAGTAGTTGGTTTTTTTGTTTCAGCTACTTGATTTGAAAAGGATGATGTTGCAACACACTGGGCCTCTGGTTCTTGTGTTTTAGTGCCCATGGGTGGAATAGGTAAAAATTCTAGAATTTGGGAGGTTGGAAGTGTACGGGGGTTTAGCCAGATGGGTTGGGGGTTTGGGGTAATGGTAGTAGTGGCTGCTCTTGTTGAGGTCCTTGTTCGTTTTCTTTGTAAAAAGGGAGGAAAAAGAGGAATTTTCTTTCGTTTGCATGGGGGATTTTCCTTAGTGATGGGACAGGGAGAGTTGTCTGGTCCAGAGTCATCGCTAAGGATATGAACGGTAGGAGTGGATGATTCTGGTAATATGTGGGGCGGGCTTGGTATGGTAGGAAGGTTAATTGGATTGATTGGGTCTGTAGGTGGACTGTTAGGTACTTCCGGAGGGTCTGGAGGGTTTTGTGGTTGTTGTTCCTGAAGATTTTCAGGATATTCAACAACTTCTTGGGGATCTATGGGTGGGTTGTTTAGGAGAGAGTTTTGTTGGGTAAAACCCTTTTGAATAAGTAGTTGAGTGAGACAGTGATGGGTGAGGGAAAGGGCGGGATTTTTAGCCTTTTTACAGTAGTGCGACATATTTTTAAGTCATCCGAGAAGATAATAAGGAATGTTCACCAATCTAGCATGTCGTAAATGAGACAACAGGGAAAAATCGTACTGGTAGACTACCTGGTATCAGCCTTCACAGGTAAGGTAGTGCTTGAAAAACTCTGCAACTTTCTGCCAAGGAGGCGACAACGAGTTAAGTCAAACACCCCAGCCTTTAGGCTCAATTTGTTCCCCTAGCAAGAGGAAATCCTACTGGGCATTAAATATGATATGTTTACAGTTGAACCAGCGAATGCCATTGGCAGGGAGACCCGAAACCTGTGCTATATCCTCCTCTGTAACCGAAATCCGAACCCCTTGAACAATGGAATGATCTTCCTAGAGATTTCGAGCAAATTGAAGAACCTGTTGTTGATCAAATCCCTGGAGCCTCTGAAAATAACCCAGCCATCCTGCCTGCAGAAAAATTTGATAGACTTCTGAATATAGTTCTAACAGAGCTGTTGTGGCAGTTTCGTACCATATAACAGGGCCTCCCATAGATAACAGCTCAGTAAAATGCACCGTCAGAGAGTCGAGTAACCGCTTCTGTGCAGAGTGAGATTTTTGGGCGAAGGCATGCAAATGGTGGTGAAACAAACAAAAGGATGGTAAAAAACGAATGACGGTGGTTGGTTCGTGTGAAATGATGGTATAAGATTCTGATATTCCCCCCCCTCAAGTATGGCTAAAATAATGATTTTACATGAGTGGTAATAATGAGTTGGAATCTTCTCATTAACTATAGTTCAATTGTATTTACATATAAAGTTTACATACCTCATCTTTACATTTTGATTCGTACTTCAAACAAAATATAGTGTCTGTCCATAATAGTTCTACAGTAGCCATGGAGGAGACTTTTGATTTGTTAGATAAATTGTATCAAGGATTTGTTTAGTGGAAGGACAAAATGTAGTATGAGAGTGCAAGAGCTTATTGACAGGGAACGCTGAAAAGTTGGTGTTTCAGCAACAGGGAAAGAATAGAGAAATGTTTGCTGAAGAGTGATGTTGCAGAATACTGCTAAGGAAGTGGTGTTTCAGCAGTGGCGACATGTTGCTGAGTAGTGGTGTTTCAGCAATAGGGAGAAGGGCGAAAAATTTATGAACAGTGGTGTTTCGGCAATGGAGGAAAAGGCAAAAAGTTGTGGAACAGTGGTGTTTCAGCAATGGGAAAAAGATGAAAATTTGTGGAACAATGGTGTTTCAGCAATGGAGAAAAAGGCGAAAAATTGCTGAACAGTGGTGTTTTGACAATGGAGGAAAAGGCAAAAAGTTGTGGAATAGTGGTGTTTCAGCAATGGAGAAAAAGGCGAAAAATGGTTGTACAGTGGTGTTTCAACAATGGGAAAAAAGGGAAGTAGTGTTTTATAAGATGAAGCTTGGCTCTTCTTGAAGTAAGATCGTCCTTTCTTAGTAGGCCTTTGCTTTGATCGAGAATCTGCAAAAATCAATTGTAACATGGTATTTCTTGACAGGGATTATTAGTAAACGAAATCTAATTCTAATACTAAAGAAATTAATTTAAAAATAATTAATTGCAATGAGGGGTAGGAGACCCCTCTAAAAAGAGACAATGAGAGTCTGCCACACATGTGGCCTTAAAATCTTCTTTGAAAATAGGGCGCTGGTATAGACGGAGCCGATGACCATTTACAAGTAACGGTGTTTTAGAGTCATTGGTTGTGAGGAGCCTTACTGTTCCATTGGGGAAAATAGTGTCCACTTCGTAAGGTCCAAGCCATCTTGTATGTAGTTTCCCTTGAAATTCTTTAAACTGAGAATCATACAGTAAGGCCCAATTACCTTTTTGGAATTGCTTATGCTTGATAGTTTTGTCATACCATTTTGATCTTTGTTGTTGAATCATAGTTGTCTGATGAATGGCATCTAGTCTTTTTTCATCCAATTCATTAAGCTGCTACAACCTAGTTGTCTGTGCATCGGTCAAATCAAGGTTGACAGCTAAAGCAGTCCTTAAGGTTTTGATTTCAAATTCCACAGGAAAGACAAAACTTTTTCCATAAACTAACTCATAAGGAGAGAATCCTGTAGTATTTCTCCAGGTAGTTCTGTAAGCCCATAATGCTTCAGGCAGCCAGTGAGACCAGTCCTTTCTGTTTTCCTTCACTGTTTTTGTGAGAATGGCTTCTATTACTTTATTTGTGCTTTCCACCTGCCCATTGGCTCGGGGGTGGTAAGGTGTAGTCATTCTATGCTGAATATGATAATTCTGAAGGGTGGCTTTAAAACTGTGAGAAGTGAAAGGAGGTCCCCCATCTGTAACTAATTCTCTCGGCACTCCAAGTCTGATGAAGATGTCTACAAATAGGAAATCTAGAACTGCTTCTTCAGTCGCTCTATGGAGTGCTTTAGCTTCCACCCATTTGGTCATATAATCTGTACAGACCACTATGTAAACTTTTTGATTGGATGGGGGGTTAATGGGTCCTACAAAGTCTAAGGCCCATCTTTTGAATGGTTCGAGTACTATCTTGGGGTTTAATGGAATTTCATCTTTATGATTAGGTTGTCCAATTCTTTGATAGCTATCATAGGCCCGAACATATTTCTTTGCATATTTAAAGAGTGAGGGCCAATAATACCCCATCCTGAGAATTTTATGTGTTGTTCTTTTATCATTAAAATGCCCTCCACAGGGGCCATCATGACAAGCTTTTAGTAGATCATAAACCTCATCTTCTCTAATGCACCTTTGGATTTCTTGATCAAGTCCTGTGTGGAAAAGACACCCACTTATCCAGCTATACCGAGCACTTTGTTGAATGATTCTTCTTTTCTCTCGGTGGGATAGGTGTGGTGGTAACTTCCCTGCAACCAAGTAGTTAACGATGTCTGCATATCATGGTGAGTGAGCAGATACTGCAAATAGATATTCCTCAGAAAAGGAATCATCTACTGGGGTATCATCATCAAGTGTTAACCGAGAAAGGAAATCAACAACTACATTTTCTTTTCCTGGTCTATCTACAATTGTAATATCAAATTCTTGCAATAATAGTAACCATCTGGTGACTCGAGCATTTGTGATAGGTTTTTTCATTAGATATTTGATAGCTGAGTGATCAGTATGGACAAGAGTAGAGTAATCAGTGATGTAATGTCAAAATTTATTAATAGCATAGATAACTGCTAAGAATTCCTTTTCGACAACTATATAGTTAAGTTCAGTAGGAGTCATATTCTTGCTAATGAAGTAAATAGCATAAGGGAGATGATTTTCTTCTTGTACCAAGAAAACTCCTATTGCAGTATCTGAAGCATCAGAGGATATATGAAAGGGAAGTGTCCAATCAGGTCCTCTTAAAATAGGGGTTGTAGATAACTGATGTTTAAGTGTATTAAATGCTTCCTGGCAAGAATTAGTCCATTTAAATTCGACATTTTTCATCAGTAACACAAACAGGGGAGAAGCTATTTTGGAATTTTTTTTGATAAATCTTCTGTAGTATCCAGCATGTCCTAGAAAACTTCTTACCTCTGTTTGGGTTTTGGGAATAGAAATATTTTTAATGACTTGTATCTTGGATGGATCCACCTGAATTCTTTGAGATGAAATAAAATGTCCAAGCACTATTCCTTCACTCATCATCATATGACATTTTTTTGTACTTAAGGAGAGGTGGGATTGTATACATCGTTTAAGTACTTTCTCAAGGTTTTGTAGTGCTTCCTGAAAAGAAACACCATAAGGGGTAAAATCATCCATAAAAAATTCCATAGAGTCATTAAGCATATCATAAAAAATTCCTATAACTGCTCTTTGAAAGGTTGCTAGTGCATTACATAGTCCAAATGGGAGGACTCTATAGGAAAAAGTTCCCCAAGGGCTAGTAAAAGTGGTCTTGGTCTTAGGGTGAAATTTTGATCTGATTATACCCACTGAAACCATCTAAAAAGGAGAACAATTTCTTCCCTGACAAACTGTCTAACACCTGATCAATGAATGGTAACGGGAAGTGATCTTTTTGAGTGGCTTTATTTAAAGCTCTATAATCTACACATAATCTCCATTTCCCATTTTTCTTAGGAACTATTACCAACAAGGAAACCCATTCACTCTCCAATATGGGATATATAAACCCTGCATTGAGAAATTTTTGAAGTTCTTCTTTAAGGATTTCTCTTAAATTAGGGTTCATTCGTCGTTGAGATTGGTAGATCGGTCGACAATCTTCCTTGATATATATACGATGAGTACATAATTCGGGAGATATTCCTTTCATATCTGTATAGTCCCATGCGAATGCTTCGTTATGTTCAAGGAGTAACTTCATTAATTGTTGTGTTTCAGCATTTGTCAGGTTGGGGTTTATGTTCAATGTTTTGCCAGGTTCAATTTCTACTGCTATGCTTTTAGAAGAGATGGTGGCAGATGTTTGAGCTGGGTTTTCAGAGTTAAGGTTTTCCTGATTATCTGACTCCAGAAGTGCAGTTAGTTGGTTGTGAGTTTCTGGAGTCACAGAGGAGGGTTCACAAATAAAATTATTAATTACTTCATCCTTAGTGGCATCTTTAAGGCTTAAGGCTTATCTGATAGTTAATATGGGTTGAGTAAGTTGATCATCAAAGTCTACCCATACAGAATTATCATTATTAATCAAGGGTGTAGTGTGAGGGTAGAGGGTAAGCTGTTTAGTCTCG
>JASDQU010339189.1:0-12410 GCA_032191745.1 Picea mariana
AGAAATTTCAAATAAAAACAACAGTTACAACATTTACAATTGTGATCGTCGAGTAAATAAATAAAAATAGCCAAACAATACATTTACACCAATATACTGATCCCAACATAAGTCGTAATGCATTCCAAACTACTAAAATACAATCATACCATTGCCTTATCGCTTACTCCGAGTGTCGTCCACGCGCTCCGTGCCGCTCCCGCTGGCCAACCATCGAGACCTCACCGGTACCTCCCAGCCAATGCTAGGGGTACTCTGCTTCCCCCTTAGCCCCCCGAGCCGTAAAGGGGCCACACACTATCTCGATGGTACGTCTAGCTCCCATCTCACCTAGCAAGGTCGAGCTACCACTCCTATCTGAGATGGGAAATCCCAACTCCCCACAAGTAATTAGTCAAGTCACAATTCCGTCAGTGTAACGTTATGCTAATAGTCGATCCCCTTCTTCATTCTCCTCTCTCTCTTTTATATACTTTTAGAACTTCCAAACTTTCCCTAAATCTCATTTGATTTATGTTTTAATGAAAATTTTCTAATAATTCTCCTTCGTACAAGTGTCATCCATCCCCCACTTTCCTCCAATAATTAGTTTCTTTAAATTAATAATTGTCTCATTTCCCTCACCCACCAAGAGTTGCTCCTATTTTTACTCCTAGGTGTTCCTAGATTCCCTTACAGATTTAAATACTTTTCCTAAAATGAAGTTGTTAATTTAGTTCAATTTAGAAGGTTCTTAATTGCAGATTCCTTACTATGTTGACCTCGCTTTTTACCTTAAGTTCCCCTCTTTCCCTTATTATGTTTCCTCCATTCCTTAGTTTCCTAATTTTTATTATTCCCTTATTTCCCCTTTTTATTAGAGCCAAAATGGCAGTTGTGCTATTTACTCTTTTCCTTTTTATTATTAATTTAATATCTTTTTACACTTTCACAAGTTAAATAATTAAATTCTTCTTGACAATTTTAAATCCACTGATTTTAATTAAATTCTTACTCTCTTCATTTTNATAGGGTATTTTTCTTAAGGTTAAACAAAATTTTACCCCTAGAGAAGTTTTAGAATTAGGACTTAGATTTTGAGTTGGGCGACATTTAATTAGGGAATTTGTTTAAGAATTTCTTAATGTGTTAAATGTCGTAGGGCCATCTAGGTTTGTTCCTTCGTCATCATCAACGTGACGTGCCCTTCAAGACACACCACGTGCTCCAAGGGTGCCACTCACCTCGTTTGTTTCTTTTGCACGATGTGCCCTTTAGGATGCACCATGTGCTCCAAGGGTGCCACTCGCCTCTTGTGTTTCTTTTGCATGACATGCCCTTCAGGATGCACCATGTGCTCCAAGGGTACCACTCGCCTCTTGTGTTTCTTTTGCGCATCGTTCCATTCAGGATGCACCACGTGCTCCAAGGGTGCCACTCGCCTCTTGACTGGTTGGTAGACATCAATAACCCCTGGATTCAACACTCCACTAGGTGAACTTGTGGGAGACTGAGGGCTTCTAAGGAATAAGGCCCCTGCCTTATTGTGCACCCCTTAGAGTCATCGTGAGCGACTGTCGCAGTCTACCCTCACGACATCGTGGATCCTCTCTAGCTAGGTAATCGTTAACCTACAGTTCGAGCCACGATAGGAGTGCTAGTAGGCTGTGGCAGGGTTGTTGTCCACACCTCTCCCTCAATCCTCTCTGGTAATCATGTGTGGCCCTTTTACTCCATATGTGAGTCTGGTCGGCAAGCTATCGTCAGGCTGCATCATCAACAATCATGTCAGAACATGTCCACATCATATCATCTAATCAAACATACTAAAATCACAATAAAACAATCAAACCCCAATAGCACACTCCCTGACTCGATCTGGAGTCCAAGGGGTTATGTTGATGCCTCTACATCCTCAAGGTCCAAAACCGCAGACTCAGTAAAATCGAATCAATAACACCTATCTATGTCAATGGAGTAAACATCATGTCATCTATCATAACGCATCATAATCAAGGACAAATGTTTTAATATCATAATAGTCTGGATCACTTGCGAGCAAGTGTCCTCAAAGAATAAGTTTTCTTAGTGTGCCAGAGCGGGATGTTACACAAATACTCAGAATTTGGTTTCGAAAATGATAACAGTGTCTGCAAAATTGAATCTACTTTCAATTCCTATAATTTGTTTTCACTTTCATTATTTTTATCTAGTTTTATTTAAATCTTTTAAAAAATCACTACATAATATTTTCAGCAGACATTATGATTCAGTGAAATGAAATATCTGTATCTCTAAAAATACACAGTGAAAAATTTAGAAAAAAGTATATTCATAATCCTTAAACTATTCTTTTCAAAAGGGTATATTTAGATTTTACTTTTAAGTAAAAATTAAGATAGATGCAAGGTGTAGGAAAACATGTGTTTAAAATATGCAACATTTTCAGCTTGGTCAACTTCTAAAAATTCTAGAAATAATAATATTCATCTGTTAGATTCAAAATTATAGTTATAATAAAATAGAGTCTTTGTAGATTGTTGCAATATATTTTGTTTCTTAAAAACATAAGTTTAATAATAGATACATTGTTGTGGGAAAAAATAACTCATTATAATTCATTTCATGTTTAAGGCACATACTGTTAAACAATTGTCAAATTGGCATATCAAATATTAATAAAAAAAATGAAAAATAGTCATTTCAAAGCTAACAAAATTCTTCACATGTTTTGTTTTTACTGTAAAGTGAAATTCTAAATAAAAAAAATACTTTTGTATACCGGAAGTTGAAGAACTTGTGAAAATACAAATTTTTTTTCTCATAAAACAAGCAAAAGTGTTACCCATCTTCATGATTTCACCCCCTTTCTCAAGCTTAGTTTGGACTAAAGATTTAATGTTTATCAACATTATCTTGAAACCAAGGTACTATGTAGTTTAATTTCCAAAAGTGAATCTCAAACAAGGCTATATTAGATCATAAAACCTTACCTTGTTATGTTTTATGGGCATCTAGTTAAAATAAGATTTTTTTTAAGAATAACTATAGGATAAGTGGCTCACTCCATTAGAATATGTTATTGATAAAATCATAAAGTTACTTCTTTAAAATTAGTGAAGACACTAAAGAATCAAAATATTGACTACTACTTTACGTAGGTTTAATTAATAATTCCTATCAAGCAACTCCAATAAGTGTGAGGCTAACATCATTCTTCATATTTCTTCCATTCATTTTTTTCATTGATGTATGGAGTTAGTAGATGAACAAAGAGTAGAGATAAGTTTTTTTCTTTGTGGACATTATTGAAAACACCTACACATAAAGGCATTAGAAGTTATCTTCCACTCTTGAGAGATTCAAAATTACTTATGGACTAGGAAAGAAAACAAGTGTCATCTCACAAATCTATCTACGGGACTTATTATACATAGAGTCCTTAAGTTAAAGAAATAATTTGATTTTATCTCTTTTCCCATATTTATAAGCAATTCAATAAAAAATGATTTATTAATAAAGGCATCTTTTTCTTAGTAGGAAGGCACCTTAATGATTTAGAAATTAAGAAATTTAGAGATGTTGAACTTTTGTATAATTTGATGTTTTTTTTTAAAATATAAATATATAATAAAAAAAAAAAATCATTCAAATATAATAATATTTTTTTAAATTTATATATGTTATGTATTTATTAAATTTGATTTCAAATATGTTAAAATGTCTGGAAAAGATATAATATTTGATATTTCTATATTCATTGTTAATTTAATTTTTTTATTGATTTTTTATAAACTATTATGAATATTTTGCTCAATCTTAATTCATTGTTAATAGCTATTTAAAAAAAACAATAGTTTGTTTCACTATATTACATTATTGATATCATATAATATTAATTCATTATTAATAGTTATCTAAAAAAAATAGGTTGTTGCACTATATTACATTATTGAATAGAGATAAATAGAAAATTATATCATATGATATTTTATTTATTTGAAATTGAAAACTTTTTATATATTTAGTTTAAAATAATTAAAAAATATATTAAGAGAATTTAAAATTTTAATTTATATATTAAATTTGTAATATTACTATTTTTATAATAAATATTTAATAAATAAATTCAAAACCATGTTTATTAGATATATATTGGGCGGTTGGGAGGAATGATTGTTACCTTTCTCACCTAGATTCAAATACTTGGAGTGACATGTTGTGCTTTTTATTTTAATGGGTCTATAAGATACTCTTGTTATTGATCTCCAATACTCCAAAAATGTTGACCCACCAATATTCTCTTGCTTCAAATAAATCATAAGGACTTCAAAATAATTGTAATAAGAAAAAGAGGTGATATGACATATTATTTTTTTAGTTGGATAATTTTGTTTGGAATTGGAAACATGGAAGCATGAAATTTAAACAATATATGTTTTGGTTTTTTATTAAAAATATTAAATATATAATTTTTGGGGAAAAAAATATTTTAAATATTATAATAATTTTAAAATTTATATATGTGATGTATTTATTAAATTAAATGTGAAATATGTGGAAGAGATATAATATTGATATTTTTTTATTTTTTATTTATTTTTATTTTTTTTTCAAAAGATATTATAAATATTTTTATTTATTTTTAATTCATTATTAATTGATTGTTTTTCAAAAAATAGATTGTTGCAATATATGTATTGTACTTTTGAATGGAAATAAATAGAGAATTATATTATCACTTTTTATTTATTTGAAATAGAACACTTTTATAAAGTTAATCTAAGATAATTAAAACTAAATTTTATTTAAAAAAAGAATTTAATTTTTAATATTATTAATGAAATATAATATTATATTTTTTCTTAATAAAAAAATTACAAAGTCATATATAAATTTAAATTTTGGTAGTAAAAAACTAAATTACAATTATTGATTATGGAATTATAATCCATATCTATAAATTTCAAATATTGGTACAAATCTATAAACAAATATTGATAATAAACAAAAATATTGTGAGTCATATATAAATGTTAATGGTAAAACTATAAATTAAAAATATTGATTATGGAATCATAATCCATATGTATAAATTACAAATATTGATGGTGGATCCATAATTCATATTTATAAATTACAAATATTGATGATGGAATCATAATCCATATCTATAAATTACAAATATTGATGAAGGAATCATAATCAATATCTATAAATGTCTCGTAGGAATAAATAAAACTCATTACACCAAAACTCACCATATTTAGAATCACTCATTTACCAGTATCTTTTTACAAGTTCTTTTGTACTTATTGTAGAAATTGTTACCAAATCTACATTTTTTTTTTCTCTTTTAACTCTACATTTTTGTCTTCCTCCTTTACTTTCTCAAAATTCTTTAATACCATTGAACAACCACACACTCTTATTTTTCGAAGTCTCTTAAGACTAAAATAATTTTTTAATAATATCATTAATACTTCACACAACATCATGTAAACATATTCAGCATAGGAATTACACTTTCTTTATCACTTGTAACTCCTGTAATTGATCTAGTTCAACCAATAAAAACATTTCCAACATAGGAAATGCGCCCCTCCCACCAAATTCTTTAGAAATTCTCTTTAATTTAACTTAGAACACTTTATAATGTCTAATTTGTGCAAATATGACAGCTCTCCAACTTATCACAATACCATAATTTAAGATAGCGTAAATTTTGAAATTGAGAAAACTTTCCATTTTATTTAATTTAACTTAGAACACTTTATAATGTCTAATTTGTGCAAATATGACAGCTCTCCAACTTATCACAATACCATAATTTAAGATAGCGTAAATTTTGAAATTGAGAAAACTTTCCATTTTAACTATGTGAGAACTCCGTAAGAAAAATACTTTCAACCTTCACATGTTAATAATTTCATCCGGTAAACCTGCCATCGTTGTCAGATTCAATTCTAATGTTTCCATTTGAGCCATCCTTCCGAATGTTCCCTCGCTAATTGTTTCTCCATTGTTTCCCAGGCGTAACTTTCGGAGGCCTGATAGATTCCCTAAGTCATCAATGCAACCTTGTTTTTTCCGTTCGACGTTTCGTCCACACACTATTGCAAATATAAAGGTATTGCAAAGAAGTGAGCCCTGAGATGCTACATGGTAGACATTGCAAATCCAAAAACTCGAAGAGTTGCAAGACTTGTAAGAGATGCAGGTAATTTTTTCATAGGCACAACTACTAATCTTAAGAACAGAAGTTGTTTCAAACACCCCACACTCTGTGGAAGTGTGGAAATGATTGGATGGACATGGCACTCAAATCCAAAACCTTGAGAAAGATCATACTCTGGATCGCCCTTCTTGGAATTTATTTCAGATCTATGTTTCCATTCAATAGCCATGTATAGATTTCTGGAGCTCTCAATGAATCGAGAAGCAAACCCAACTTGTTGTGATTCAAGAAAATACGAGCATTGTGTGGGAAGAAGCAAAGGAACACCATAAAATACACATTGAAGAAAATTTTATTGCTCAATGAATGAAATGGTTACATCGCCTTTGTCTTTATAGAGAGTATGGAAGGATCTTGAAGTTCTGGAGAATTCATGAAGGATGGAGTGTTGATGGGATATGGCGGTGATGGAATTATCTGGAAAATAGTTGAAGCGTCGGTGGTAGGTAGGTATATAGAGAAATTAATGCTTCCAACACTCCCCCCTAATTTCTACTAATAATTACATCAATATTTACAATTCCCAATGCTTCTCTTAAATACTCAATTTGGTCTTGTGCTAAAGCCTTTGTAAATATGTCTGCAAGTTGCTCCTTTGATCTACAATGTTGTAGGATGAGTTCTCCATTGTTGAAAAGTTCTCGAAAGAAGTGATATCTAGTGTCAATATGCTTCGTCCTCTTGTGAAAAACATGATTCTTTATTTGTGAAATGGTGGACTTGTTGTCACAATAGATTGTAGTAGGCTCCTCTTGATTATGCATTAAATCCTTCAATATTATTCACATCCAAACTGCTTGACATGTTGTTGATGTACCTGCTACATACTCTGCTTCTGCTGATGAGATTGTCACTATTGGTTTCTTATTTGATGCCCATGCCACAACTCATGTTCCAAGATGAAATGAATATCCAGATGTGCTCTTTCTTTCATCAATGCTTCCTACAAAATCATTATCTGTGTATCCAACCAACTGCAGATTATTTGAAGTGGAATATAGTATGCCATGATTCATAGTCCCTGCAATGTATCTTAATAACCTTTTTCCTGTTTTTCAATGTGAGTTCTTTGGTGTATCCATGAATCTAGAGATCAAACTGACTCCATACATTATATCTGGCCTAGTTGTGGTGAGATACATCAAACTTCCAACCAATTTTCTGAATATGGTTGAATCAAAATCCATCTCATTTTGTTCTCTACTTAGTTTTATGTTGACTGCCACAGGTGTAGAAACTAGACTGGAGTTTATCATTCTAAACCCTTTTAAAACATCTTTTTCATATTTACTTTGACAGATGAAAATTCCTTTATCATTTTGTATGACTTCAATGCTAAGAAAATATTTCATTAACCCCAAGTCTGTCATCTCAAATTCCTTCTTCATTGTTGACTTAAACATATCAATAGAGAGATTATCTATATAGATAAAATCATCAACATATAGGAAAACAATCAAGATCTGACTTTGTTCATTGACTTTGGTGTATAGTGTAGGCTCACTAGTGCTTCTTATGAATTCATTTTTTATCATGTATGAATCTATCCTACTATACTAAGCCCTTGGTTCTTGCTTCAAACAAGTGCCTTCTTCAACCTATAAACCTTGTCTTCTTGACCTTTTACTTCATATCCTGGTGGTTGCTTCACATAGACTTCTTATTCTAAATACTCATTCAAGAAGGCTAATTTGGCATCCATTTGATAAACTTTCTAATTATGTTGAGCTGCAATAGCTAGTACCATATTAATTGTGTTAAGTCTTGCTACAAGTGCAAATGTTTCATTGTAGTCAGCTCCATATTCTTGTGCAAATTCTTTAGCTACTAATCTTGCCTTATATTTGTCAACTTCTCCATTTTCCTTATATTTAGTTTTATGCACCCATTTCACACCTATGCATTCTTTCTCCTTTGGTAAATGAACTATATCCCATGTACCATTTTTATTAATAGATTCCATTTCTTCATTCATTGCATTAATGCAATGTTCTTCCTTAGTTGCATCTTCAAAGTATATAGGATCTTGAGTAAATAGGGAAAAATTGGATTGCAAATGTATCATATCTCTTTGATCATATATTTCTTGCAAGATTCTAGTCTTTTTGCCTCTTAATCTTGATCTTAATGATTCAAGTGTGGGATTTGAGTCATAACTTACTTGTGGACTTGATTTTTCTCCTTGCTCACCTTGTCTTTGTGAGTTTTCTTCTTGTGGAATTATTGATGGCATTCCTCCTTACTCATTTGATTGTTCTCCTTGACCTTTTTCTCCTTGTTCTTCATATAGCATTCTTGTACATGTAATTGTCTTGTCTATATTTCCATCCCATGATTCTTCCTCTTTGAATACAACATATCTACTTACAATGAATTTCTTGGTTATAGGATTAAACAACTTATATGCCTTAGATTGTTCATCATAACCAATGAAAATGTATTTTTCACTTTTATCATCAAATTTACTCCTTGTTTGTTTAGGAACATGTTCATATGCAATGAAACCAAACACTTTAAAAGGAAAAACACTATGATGCTTACCACTCCATGATTGTTGAGGAATCATGTCCCTCACAATCTTTGGTGGACTCATGTTCAATATATAAACTGCACAAGCTACTGCTTCAGCCCAATATTCATTGGAAATATTCTTTCCTTTCAACATGCTTCTTTCCATCTCCATTATTGTACGATTCTTCCGTTCTGCAACACCATTCTGTTGAGGTGTATTTTTTGTAGTGAACTGCTTCTTTATTCCATGATACCTGCAATAATCCAAAAACTCATTTGACTTGTATTCTCCTCCTCTATATGATCTTAATATCTTAATAGATAGGCCACTTTGTTTCTCAACCAATGCCTTTGTAACGAACCTCCCGTTCGTCACAACGACAACCTCTTGTAACAAGTGAATTTTTTTATTTTTATTTTTTAAAGTGTGTGCGCGTGTGTACAAGGGAAACAAACACTTTCGACTCTGTGTCGCCACCCGACGACTAACAAGACGCAACCATGATGAACACAACAAGATGACATAAAGCACACAACAAGTAACAGCAAGCAGTAAACGACCATCAATCGACCATAAAAAGACTGACTTCCCCTCCATCCTACACTGCAATGGTTAGGACCTCCAAGACACATAAGCAACGCTCAAGCCTAGGTTCCCATCAATTTTAACCATTTAAGGTCTCAGGGCTGGCGACTGTTCTAAGGAACAGGGAGGTGTCTACATCCCGCCCGACAAGCAGACCAAGCACACGGAAGGTTTACCAACAAAGTACCACATTAAATAATAATGAACAACACCCTCATCTACTAATTCAAAATAATTTATTGTACCCAAATCATGGACATTACACCAGATATGTTGATAAATAACAATAAAATTTCTATAACGCTGCCATGAAATAATAAACATATTATATTTTTATCCCATTAACTTTGCAAAAATAACCATCACCTTACATCTTAGGTGTTATCCCATCAATATAACTACAATATCATTGCCATAAAATGATATCACCATTCATTTAAGTCTTAATAACTTTGAAATAATAATAATATTCACATTACAAGATAATGACCATTTAACAAAGCCAGCTAGGGAATTCACACAGCTTCTTCCAGCCTCCATTGCGAGCCCTTCTATACATGTCTAAAGTGCATAAAATCACAAGGTACAACTATTAAAAGGGCATTCATGTCCTCCACAGAAGGTGCAAGTCAGAAGGGGTTTCAACAACAATCATCCATCATTATTCATAAAATCCATTGCGCAAGAATTCTAAAACTTAAAACCATATTTATTGCTTAAAATCAGTTTGTGCAAGTCACATCTATAACTATCATTAAGACACAAAAGTCCATTTGTTCAAGAAGTCCCAATCTAAAACCATCACATGTCATTAGTGTTCTAAAAAGCTCAAGCGTGAGATAATCACCAATCAACCGATTATAACATCACCCCTAAAAGGTTGGTCCTAATTAAAACATGGTTATACATAATGGAATTAAAGAAATGGTTGTAACACCATTCTAATGCATACTTGAATAGTTACCTTTGTGCTTTTATTGACTCTTGGAGGACATGTGTGTGCCAATTTTCCTTAATCCACCCCTTCTAATCAAAATTTGGGCTCCCTTTTATTTAGAGACTTCTAATTGTATGGTTCTTAGGATATTCAGGTGATGAGACATAAATAAAATTTTTTATAATTGCCTTGGCCCTTCCCCAAGGTAACCTTTTCTCCTAAGTAGAACATAAAACTAATCCAAAAAGGGAGAAATAATAAAGTGTACAACTCAATGACTCTAATTTCTCCTTATTGAATAAGAATTTACCAGGAGTAAAAACAGTAGGAAATATAATATAAAATAACCACTAAAAAAAAAAACCAACCGATCAAGGTTACTTGCAGTCACAGGTCGATCAGCATAGGTAATCAAGTGATGACACCCTGCCCAACACACTGTCTAACAAAGGAGTATCCCATGAAATCACTGTCAGGGGTTCTTATTCCTGACTGTTGGTTAAGGCACAACTGTCCAAGGAGTTATCGGCTACTCAACCCAAACATAAACAAGCAGCAGAGAAATTAATATTTCCGCCATTACGTCGACATGATTCTGCAGAGTAATGACTGCACATCCATTACATGACACGAAATTCAAAGGAAAACCACGCAGCCGTTACACGTGCCCTAATTGGCAAGGGTAATTGCAAAGATAACGCCATACGTGAATGCTGAGGTGAGGGTTACAATATTTAGATTCAGGAGGTGGAAATTCGAGCAGTGAGCCTAGATACAATCGCCCCCAGAAAGGATCGGAGATGTGGATTCGCTAACCCAGAAAGCTTACAAGAATCTGTGTATCTAAGGAGAATCGAGTTCGACTAGAGCAAGGGGTTGTTGGTACAAGAAAACTAGGTGGTAACTAAAGGGAGGGTGAACGCACTCAACATGATCCAACGCAGGCGCTCAATAATTTAGTAGACAGAGACACAATTCCACTATCATTCCAAGACTAACTCGATGTCATTTAGACAGACTAGCTGGGTAAGAGAAGGATGAAATCATGGTAAAAATCACCAGAACACAAATCGCCCACGAGCGCTACCCTTGCTGGGCAATCGCCAAGTACCTCACGGCTGATAACTCTAACGATTTGCTTCATGGGTAAAACCAAGTTCAACTGGACGCATAAAAAAAAAACTATTTACCAAAGACAGTACAACGATTTACTGTAAATCACTCGAGGGTCTGGTTCAAAGGTAGGAGGGATTTCAGCTAGAAGCATTTAGCAGTTTACTTAACAATAAAGGAGAAGTCGCTATGTTACCACATCAACAACTACAAGACAAAAACGTTGTCAAGGACCATTCCAAGTATTGGGTTCAATAATAAAATTGTAAAGATGATATCCAGCAAGTGCCAGGGTTTATCAATAAATCGCAGAGGTCATACCCAGAAATCGCAGAGATAGAGTGCAGAGAAATCATCTGAAAACGTAGAGTAAACCACTATTTTGATAACCCAATAGCAGCACAAAAATTCTGTCTCCATGTTAAAGCTCAAGCATGAGGTCAATCGCAGACAATTATAAAAATGTAAAGAACAGTAGGAGAATGCATAGATCCAAGGAGGGTCACAGAAATCAATCAATCTCTGAATATTTAAACGCATTAAGCAACAAAAAAATCGTTGTCCAATGTATTGCTTTCACAATAATGAACATAGTCTAGAAACTCTGTGCAGAAAACATTTCATCACAACCATAACAGCGTTTGCTAAGGACTGTAACCCTGCTCATCAAATTTTCAAAAGCGACTATACATTATCCGGGATATACAACCGCTAAAAGTAAAGTAGGTGTGTAAGGATCGTAGCGGAAGGCAATTGAGGGAAGATCTTGGTAAAACCATAGAGGTATTAGATAATCATCATTTTAGTTGCTAGAGCTAAGCTATCGGTTTTATTCTCATTGTTTGCGTAGTAAAATCAATTTTTTAATTACTGCAATAACCACTTCCATTTCCATAGAAAAGTTAAACGATCAATCCCTCACTGTAGTAATAAGATAAATCAAACGACATCTAGCTCAATACAGAATACATCCATGTACAAATCAGCATACAGAATTAAGCCTAAGATCCTAATGCATACTACTCTACCAAAACACAATTCATATC